>MDKJ01213117.1:0-30424 GCA_005239525.1 Nicotiana knightiana
GTCACTACTTCGTCGGGGTTAGGCTCGGCACTTACTCAGTACATGGGGTCGGTTGTACTGATATGTACTATCCAGGTACCGGCCAGTAGTAGAGATTTTTAGTAACCACTATTCATTATCCGGAGACACGAGGTATATCTGCTGGCATTCGCAAATTCCGAGAGTCTTCTCTTAGTTCGTAGAGGTTGTTTTATATTTTTGCAAAATAGTATACTATATCTTTCAGCCCATTGATTGTAGTATTCTTTAATAGTTCGTGAATTGTAACACCAGACCATGGGGTAGTCTTAGAGTTATATATATATATATATATATATATATTTAGTTCATGGCTCGGTTTATTTATTCGTTTATCATTTCTTATATATGGAGTTATTAGTTGGAAATCATTAGATTTTATTAACTTTAAATTGTCTTATAGTGTTTAATTAAATATCCAAAGGAAAATAGCTAATCGAATTCTAACATTGGCTTGCCTAGCAAGTGTGGTGTTAGGCGCCATCACGATCTCTAAGTTTGGGAATTTGGGTCGTGACAGGGGTTAACCCCGTAGCCAGGTATACCTTTCGTTCGGGAAGGTACTCGATTAATATAACCTATTCCAGCTCTTCGACTGTTGATTTGGTGGTGTCGGAATATTCGGGAATAATGAAGGATCGAGGGAACCAATAGTTGTCGTCCTCTTCTTTCATTCCCTGCTTTTCCGACTGAGTCGAGGCTGGTGGCTATTGTTGCTATTTGGCCTCCTATTTTCCTTTGACCTCCGATCCCTTTGTTGTCGAAAGCGCCGATATCGATATCACCTCATCGACCGCGAACATTTCTTTTGCAGCATGTTTCTCCCCATATACCGTTTTAACCCCGTCCGGCGTTGGAAATTTCAACATTTGGTGGAGAGTCAAAGGGACTGCCCTCATGTTGTGAATCCAGGGCCTTCCGAGCAGGGTATTGTACCTCATGTCGCCCTCAATTACATGGAATTTGGTTTCTTATATTGTTCCATCTACGTTCACCGGTAAAATGATTTCACCTTTAGTTGTTTCGTTGGCCATGCTGAAACCATTCAGGACTCGAGCTGCAGGTACGATTTGATCTTGCAGGCCGAGCTGCTCTACAACCCTCTATAGAATTATATTTGTCGAGCTCCCTGGATCAATTTACACACGCCTAACCTGAATTTTATTCATAAGGATAGAATTACCAGAGCATCATTGTGAGGTTAAGAGATGCCTTCTGCTTCCTCATCGTTGAATGATATGGTGCCTTCTGGCACATAATATTGGGTCCGCTTTTCTCTTGTAATGGATACTTTGGCGCATTTGAACACGACCCCTAGTGGAATATCGACCTCGCCGACGATCATATGGATCACATGTTGTGGCTCTTCTTGTTCGTTCTTCCTGTTGGCATCCCTTTCTCTGAAATGGTTTTTGGATCGATAGCTTAGGAACTCTCGAAGATGACCCTCATTGAATAGACGGGCCACCTCCTCCCTCAACTGTCTACAGTCTTCAGTTTTGTGACCATGTGTTCCGTGATACTTGCACAATAGATTGGGTTTTCTCTAGGAAGGATCAGTTTGTATGGGTCTGGGCCACCTAGTATCTTTTTTTCTCCCAATTGCCGACACTATATCTGATGCGTCAATATTGAAGTTATAATCTGATAATCGCTGCCATTTCTGCGATCTGCGTTGTGCGGCTGATATCGGTCTCTTTTCGACCAAGGTTCCCTATCGATATCCCTCTGATTTCTACCTGCGTACCTGTTCGGATATACGGAACCAGAAGGGGTTCCAATTGGTCATCCTCGACTCTGATCTTCGACTGGTGCCGATTATGTACATCGGCCCAGGTTACCGCCGGATACTCAATTAGATTTTGCTTCAGTTAACGTGATTCTATCGAACTCCGTCCGTTCAACCCTTGACTAAAGGCTTAAACAACCCAATCCTTTATGACCGGTGATAATTCCATGCGTTCCATTTGGAATCGAGACAAAACTCCCTCGACATTTCGTTATCCTTTTGTTTTACTTTGAAAAGGTCTGATTTCCTCGTCGCAATCTTTATTGCCTCGGCATGTGCCTTTACAAAAGAATCGGCAAGAATGGTGAATGAGTCGATTGAATTTGGGGGAAGATTGTGGTGTACTAGATCATACCTCCATGTGGTAGAGTTTACCCAAATTTCTTCAGTAGAACGGACTCGATCTCATCATCTTCCAAATCATTGGTGCAAGTATAGGAGGTGACATGCTCGTTGGGATCGGTGGTCCCATTGTACTTAGGGATTTCCGGCATACGGAATTTCTTCGGAATGGGTTTCGAATCCGCACTTGGGGGGAACGGCTTCTGCACAAACTTCTTTGAGTCCATTCCTTTTAAAATCGGCGGTGCTCCCGGTATTTGGTCAACCCGGGAGTTGTACGTTTCTACCATCTTATCATTTGCCTCAATTTTCTTTTCTCTTGATTCAATTTGTTTGGTGAGCTCCTCGAGCATTCTCATAACGGCAGGGTCAGTCCCCGATTCTTTGGCGTTTGATCTTTTTTGCACTGGTTCGGTTCGGCGGGCGACTTCCGGTTCGACGCCACTCGACGTTAGATGTTGGTTTGTAACTGTGCAATAGCAGCTTGTTGAGACTGTAACATCTCGAATATTAATTGGAGGCTAAATCCTCCATCTCCTCCGCCCTGTGTACCTCAACCACAAGATCAGTATTCTCTGCATACGCTCCCTTCGGGATCTGCACCCAAATTCGCATTCAAAGCGATATGTGAACTGACGTCGACTGGATTGTCAATTGGTTCTCCCTCGAGATCAACCTGAGGCACCTCGACCATTGAAGCAGCTACATTGTTGTTTTCTCCGTGAAATTCGAGGCCATTATCACCATGTGTGGGTGTTGTTTGTGAGCTCGACATGTTTATCCTGAAAACAAAAATGCTTACAAGAACAAGCGTAAAATAGTGTGTGTTATCGGAATCAGTATTGAACAATCACTATTATCCTTAGCCCCACGGTGAGCGGCGAACTGTTTACTCTAAAATTTGGATAACAATTAAACTTATATTGTGGTTTTAAAGATACATGTTTTCACTCAACACTGATTGATAAATATGAAAGTAAATGATAGAATTGAATTATAAATAAACCAAACCGGTATTAGAAATAAAGCTCCATCCCTCAAGTCAAGACACCTTCGAACTGGTAAGTGCAAGAAACAATAAAAAATGGAACAAACTGATGAACAATAATGTAAATGAGAAAGAAATAGTTGATTTGCTATAATTTCTGCGAATGATGATGCCTTACAAATGGTTAGAACTCAACTTTATATAGAAGAGAAATTTTACTTATGGTATAATTCTAATTACAGTAGGAAATAACATAATTAGCTAATTAACCATTTCTGATTTGATCCGTTCCGAGATTTGTGCCATGATTCTCGACTAATCACGGATATCCCGCTCTTCCGTTATTGAGCCATTTCCAACATTACTCGGAATGTGTCTCTCTTGGCTTCGATTAACACCATCCTCGATCTCGAAAGAAGCTTCGATCTCGAACTCAATACATCATCTCTATGATTTGGCCGAAGCTGACCTTCGATGCAACATACCAGTCTCGATCAAATAGTAAAATCGGGTAGCCTCGATTTCAACCGTATACATGTTTTTAAATTGACAAGTGGCTTCTTTTTAGCTTGCTACGTGGCTTCACCACATGTTTCACTACCCTCCTTTTAATATACTGCAAGGGTAAAAAATATCCCTCTACTATATGAAAAGGATCATATATAACCTCTGTTATACTTTCGGTCTATTACAGTCCCGACGTTATAAAATTGGTGCAAAAATACCCCTCCTCCGTCATGGCCTTCCACAATGACAGTATCAAGCTACATGGCTTGACATTTTGGTGAGGTGGTGAGGTGGATGCAACGTGACATACCACCTCACTACCCCAACCCCATTTTTGCCTTGCCTCTCATTTCTTCTTCCACCATCTCCCACTGTTACTCCCACCCCACCCCAAACCCACCCTGCCATCTTCACCCAAATTTTTTGAGTTTTTTTGTTGTATTCCTAATTGTAGATAACTGAAGCTGCAACAGTACTAATCCATTAAACCCACAATCAAGAACTCTAACAATCCAAGGTAAAAATTCATTATCCACATTTACCTTAGTAATTATTGGACAAAACAGAGAAATTGGTAACATTCTTAACATAAGTTTAAGGACTTCTTTAATCTTTGCTATCGCTGACAAAGGAGATGCTAACAAGAGTTTCAAATTATCATTTGTAGAGTTCAAATAGTACGAGCACCAACTTGCATTTTTATGGGTTAGTAGTGTTACCAAATTGAATAAACTTGTTTGTCAACAAAAAATTGAATAAACTTAAACAGATTATTATGGGACTTTCTTTTATAAAATTCTCTTTAATTATATTTAAAAAGAAAAAAGGAATTCTTTAGAACCACTGTTTTGGAATTAGGTGTGCTTGAAAAATAGTTAGAACTGACATATGAAAGCTTAATTCCTCCCAAAGTGCACATTCATTGATGAATTTTAGCACTTTTAAATCACCTTTTCGATTTTGGGTCACGGATGAGGAGGATAAAAATTGCGATGAAGATGATTTTGGTGCTATCTATTAAAGAAGAGTTGGGCTACTGTGATGAAAGGAAGAAAAATAATTTTGTTAATAGTAGTAAAATGGGGAATAAAAAAGATTGTGATGAAGGTGATTGTTAATGAAGGTGGTGAGTGAAAAACATAAGGAAAAAATGAAAGAGTTGTGGTTTGAAGGTCAAGAATAGTGACCAGATGATGGTGGAAAAATATTTGTGAAGTGACGGAGCTGAGGTGGCGGCGACAGTGGTTAGGTGGGAATGGGGTGAAAGAAAAAGAAATGAAGGGAGGAGCTAAAATGGGATGGAGTGCTGAGGTGGCATTGCACATTTAGTCCATCTCACCAAAATTTCATGCCAAGTAGGATGGCGCTCCATGGTGGAAAGCCCTAATGGAAAAGGGATATTTTTGAATAAGTTCTATAACGTCGAGGATTATAATGACCCGAAAGTATAACAGAAGGTATAAATGATCATTTTCATATAATAAAGAGATATTTTTAACCATTTTCCGTTTAACATCAACATATAGATATATATAACATTCTTGATTCTACTAGATTGCAAATATTTGGTAAATTAATATTTCTGATATATTACTGAATTTGTACGGGATACAGTGGACGATGCGAGTTGGCAAGGTGACTACAGATTTAACCTAAGGAAATAAAAAAGTAGAAATAAATGAGAAGTTAAATATCGATAGAATAAGATAGAAAAGAAAGAATTCAAATAACAGGAACAACAAATAAACTCACATTACCAAAAAAAAAAAAACAATTAAACTCAAGCAAGTATCCTTAGAACCAGTAATTAGCAATCCATGATTTCATCACTAGAATAATACTGACGAGCAAGAGAAATTTCATACATATTAAACAGTTGCTACGGAAGTTCAAGAGAGATTCAATTGAAGAGTAATAGAAAAATCCCACAAGGGAAGGTCCTCAAGAGAGTTCTAGATCTTCATCTTCAATCCATCACAATCGTAGCTCTAAACTAAAGATTCTCTATTTATAAAGTAAATAAATTGAATAAGCTAAATGGATCAAGGCCCTAATATGTCAAAACAAGTAAAAGCATAAACTAAATGGGCCACGTATAATCTCTCTCGAGTCTCTAATGTTGGTCAAACGTAGTCAACCCTGATCAACTTCTGTTACTCCGCAGTTAAGATTTTTCAATATAGGTCAAACTTGATCAACTATTCGTAGAGCTCCCTGATCTTCTTAAATTGATGTTCTCCCATGGTCTATTTGTCCTCACAAGGACAGAATGTGGAAACAAATAGATGGTCGGGCATTTTTAAAATGAAATCATAGGCGTTTTGAAGGAAAAATCTAATGATGTAATAACGTTTATGTTAAACAGAGATACTTACAGAAAATAAAGTCTTTCTAGAATACTTCTTTGGAGTAAAGAAAAATTGAGTCCTTTGTTAATTTACTAGCTTCATGTAGTACGTTAGCAAGACCTGTATAATTGAACAATATGGAAGAGGAAGATACTATAGAAAGGTTCCTGTCAATCGCGGGACAATACACTCTTAAAAACAAAAGTAAATGTAAAATATTGAATTACCAATTCTCCTCTGGATGTATGTTTGATAATTGGACCACATAAATTTCAAGAAGTCAAAAATTCCTTGGTTATTGAGAGGTTTAGTTGCTAAAGGAGCACATTGACCCCTTTGAATACATTATATATAGTATATGTGATTAACACATAATAGAATATATTGACACACTTTAGGGACGTCTGTTAAAATATTATTTTTGTTGAGAAGCTTCAGCTATGGCAAAACTACATGTTCTAGAAGGTGCGATAATGAGAGGAAAGTTGAATAGAAGCTAATTCTATTATTAGCACTCAAGGAAGAAAAATGAACAGTAGTACAGAATGCTAGTAAACTACTCTATTGATATTTGTGCAACTAACTAACTTTAGGTAGTTACAATTAACTACACTTAACTATTAAATAGCTGAGACCTACTATACTCAACACTCCCCCTTAAGCTGAGAGATGAAATACATCTTTCATTCCCAGATTTCCTAATAGGTATTCATGTTGTAGCTTGCAAAGACCTTTAGGTAACAAATCTGACAATTGCTCTGTTGTCCTGATGTGTTGTGTTTGAAACAAGCCTTGTACAATTTTTTCTCTCACAAAATGACAATCAATATCGATGTGTTTGGCGCTCTCATGAAAGATAGGATGAGCTGCAATTTGTATAACAACTTTACTGTCACAATGAAGATGTACAGTTTACACACAGACTCCCCAATCAGAATCACAATATGCAAACAACTGCTTGCATGCCTTAGCATGCAAAAACAGTCCAAGGTTAGGAGTAGTCTTGATATATCTTACTACTCTTAAGGCAGCCTCCATGTGAGACATCTTAGGTGCATGCATATACTGAGTAAGTACTCGAACCACAATGGCAATGTCAGGCCTTGTCACGATCCAAAATCCACTAGTCGTGATGGCACCTAACCTAACCCGCTAGGTAAGCCAACTAATAACTATCCAATTCCAATAACATTAATAAGTCAATTAATCAATAATAAATTATCTGAAACTATTACATTTCCAACGACTGGTAGTACAAATCATGAGCTTCTAAGAATAGAGTTTACAAATCAGAAAAGACATAAAATACATAGTCTATTTGAAAAGTACATAAACATCACAATTTAATCTAAGGCTACCCCGAACAACAAAGGCAGGTACAATATGGACGCGGGTACATCTTCAAATCCAGCAACCCTCGAACACAGCAACAACTGCAGCCAACATCTGCACGCAATGTGCAGAAGTGTTGTATCAGTACAACCGACCCCATATACTGAGTAAGTAACAAACCTAACCTTAGGTTGAAAGTAGTGACGAGCTGGAACATAGGTCGAGTCCAAAACCAATAACCGATAGTAGTTCATAACAACGTAAAGCATATAAATAAAGAAATATCTCAAAAATAAGGTGCTCAACCTTTCCACAGTTTTTCGAAAATAGTTCCGCTTTTCAAGAATATCAGTGGAAACCCAAATCCTTTATCGAAATCATCGAAAAATTTTGAGATAGTTTGAAAACTGATTTTTTTTCTGAAAGATCCTTTCCACAATAAATAAAATGTTTCATTTCCTTTCCAAATAACAAATGTGAAATACCTCTTTATAACCGCATATCAATGTGTGTAAAAAGTCATGAATGACATAATACCGTACATCATGAGGAAATGCGCCTCTATGCATGTATTCTATATATGCATGCCAATACCATCTATCCCATAGATGAATCATGTACTCATACTATCTACCCATTATACTCAACCACTCGGTACTGTATATGGCTCATACTCCAGGGAAATCCATCCCGGAACATATACAACACTGACTAGAAGTCACCCAGTACCGAGGAAAAAGGGAAATCCATCCCTGGGGAGAAATCCATTCCACAATAATATATAAATTCTTAACCACTCATTACCGCATATGACCCATGCGACCCAGAGAAATCCATCTCGGAATATACTCAATAATGACTATACGTCACTCGGTGCTGAGCAAAAAGGGAAATCCATCCTTGAGGAGAAATCTATCTCCATATATCAATACTTCGGACAAATTCATGTCCAGGGAAATCCATCCCTCAATAATATCATTCGCGCTCACTGGGGGTGTCACACTGACTCCGGAGGGACTCCTACAGCTCAAGTGCCATCATAAGCCAATCCAGGCATCAATCAATATAACATGTTGCGGCGTGCAGCCCGATCCCATAACTGTGACTCATAATCAGGCTCTCAGCCTCACCTAGTCATCAATCTCTCCAGTCTCACTCACAGGCTCACAATGTCATGTAACTATCCCGACAACAATAATATGATGTATCAATAAACAACCACTGAGACTGAGATATGATATGAATGCATGAATATGAATGAGTACGAAATATCAATGAAAATCAGTGAGATGGCAGTAATAAATGACCACTATGGGTACAAACAATATCAGCATAAAGCCTAAACATGATATTTAGCATGATTGACAGCTAAATTACTTTATTACATGGTGAATACACAAATATCAACAAAATAGGGTCACTATACAGGGCCATGGGAACAACAGAGTCCCAATTCATTGGGTGCACGCCCACACGCCCGTCACCTAGCATGTGCGTCACCTCAATACCAATCACATAACACGTAATGCGGATAATCATACCCTCAACACTAAGTTTAGAAGAGATACTTACCTCTAACGAGTCAATACCAATGCCGAGCAACCCAAGCAATGTTCCAAAGATGCCATCACGCGCTTTCTGACCTCCGAACAGCTCAAAACTACCCAAAAATAACTCAAATACATCAAACAAGGCTAAGGGAATCAATTCCAATCAGAAAAGATCAATCTTGAGTCAAAAACCCGAAATTGGCCAAAAGTCCAACCCGGGCCCGCACCTCAAAACCCAAAAAACTAACAAAATCCGATAACCCATTCAATTACGAGTCCAACCATACTAGTTTCACTCAAATCCGACTCCAATTCGATGTTCAAAACTCAAAAATTCATATTATGAAACTTTTGGCCAAAACCGCCAATTTCCTCATAAAAATTCATGAACCAATTGCCAAAAATGAAGATAGATTCATGAATATGATCAAAACAGAGTATAGAACACTTAACCCAATCCTTGTGACGAAAATTGATCCAAATATCGCCTCAATCCGAGCTTCATAGCTCCCAAAATGCAAAAATGGCTGAAACCCTCGAAATAGAGTACTTTATAATCACTGGGAGAATCAATGAATCGCGATCGCGGAAATAACCTCGCGATCGTGAAGAAGGAAAATCACTTCCCCTTAAAATTCACTACACGATCGCATACAAAGAACTGCGAACACCAAGAAGAAACGGCCACTGCCCCACTCAGTCAAACACTCTACGCGAATGCGTGCAGGCTTACGCGAACACGATGCTCAAATTACAGCAACCTACGCGAATGCGCCCGAAGAACCGCGAACACAATGAACAATTTCTCCCAGCCTTCGAACAACTCTACGCGATCGTGATCCATATCCCGCGATCGCGATTAAGGAAATTCTATACTCAGAGTTTTGCAGAACCAGCAATGCAAAAATGAAGGAAAAATAGCCCGAAATCAATCTGAAACATGTCTGAGCCCCTGGGGAACACGTCCAAACATAACAACAAGTCAGATAACATCACACGAACCTACGCGTCCTTAAAACACATATAACAACACCGAAACGATGAATCACACCTCAATTCAAAATCATTGAACTTTGAAACTTCAACTTCCACAACCGATGCCGAAACTTATCAAATCACGTCCGATTGACCTCAAATTTTGCACATAGTCACATTAGACATTACGGATCTTCTCCAACTTTTGGAATCGAAATCCGACCCCGATATCAAAAGTCCGTTGCCGGTCAAACTTTCCAAAATTTTAACTTTCGCCATTTCAAGCCAATTTCTATTGCGGACCTCTAAATCCCAATCTAGACGCACTCCTAAGTCCAAAATCACCCAACAGAGCTAACAGAACCATAAGAAATCTAATCCAAGATCGAATACTAATAAATCAAACTTGGTCAAACTTTTCAAATTTAAAGCTTCTAGCTGAGGATCATTTTTCCTGATCAATTCTGAATAACCTAAAAACCAAAACCGACAATTCACATAATTCATAATACATCATACGGAGCTACTCATGCCCTCGAAAAATCGAGCGAAGTGTAAAATGTTCAAAACAACCGGTCGGGTCATTACATCCTCCCCCACTTAAACATACGTTCGTCCTCGAATGTGCCCATAATCATTCCAAAAGCCATCAAATTGCCGAATAACCTTACCACGCACATACCCGGGGGTGATATTACGTCACCCTATCCTATATAGGTCTAATAACACAGCATAACAAAAATTTCTTCATCCAACCTAGCCCAATTTTTCCACATCCTAAATCTTCTATAAGATCAGAATCTCGTATCTACACACTGTATAAGTCTAAACAAGTTGTACCTAACCATAGCCATAACTCAAGATGAAATAACATTATATCCCACATAACTCAAACACTCGTAGCGATAATTTATGATCATAGTGGCTGGTCAGAACAACCCAATGCCGGTAATAAACCTATTATCAAATAGAGACTTGTTCAAACACCTTCATATACTGCCGATGATGAAAGAAGCACGTAAGAACCCATAACTATTTGTCCGATCAACAAGTGGTGGAACTCCCTCTCCTTTGATAGGAACTATAGCAAACTTTCTAAGCCGATCAGCATCAATGTCCTCCCAAATATGCCGCAATCAGATCTGATAGCACCCATTCTAAGTCTGACGACCTCATCTCATCCAACACAACCACGCTAGCAACATGACGCAACAATACAACTTAAAGCCATAACCCGTGTAGTCCGTGCACTAATCGACAACATTCCAAATGTGCTCAAACATGGAATATGACATCAAACAAGAGAACCGTCCCGCAAGATCAAATAGTATCACCACAACGCAATGCTAAGAACTCCTCACACACCGCAAAACCAAAACATACGAATCCAACACACAAGGATCATATCTCAACATAACTACGCCGCAATGCGTGACCTCATCAAAATGCTGGCCCATATTATACACCTCGCTCCGCCTTGCTCAAAATCAATAACCACGTGAAATTCGACATCAAGTACTCAAAGTGCATTACCATAACCACGGAGAACCAGATGATACCATGCCATACGAAACCCGAAAGAACATAACCAATACGCCTCAATCATGCAATACCCAATTACTCATCTCACTCAAATTCCGCTATAAGACCATAATAGAACCGCACCATGTGTGCCCAAAACAAAGTTATCACAACTCCTAAGCATAGAAGAGTAACTCATAAATCATTTCAGAACATGAATAAGTTTAACAGCAACTGAATGACACATCCCTCAGTAATAGTAGTTTGGAATCAACCAATCTGACTCGGTGTAGAATACACATCCCTAATTGGTCCTACCAATGGACCCCGAAATTGACTCTCGTCCCCCATAATTAGATGATTAAACCTTCGAAAGTCCACAATAACTAAATCACAACACGTTATCCCTTAGCTAGCTTCGGCCACACTCACAGCCTATAACTATGAAACAATCTGCTCCTGAGAACTCCCAATCTCCAAATCATAGAACACACGTACCACCATATCTGATCCCAACTCCACCACTAAAATGTCTAACACTTCTCTAATACACGATCATACTACGAGAAATACCTCTATAATCCTTCTGCGCCACAAAGCAAAATTGAATATCCGCAGTCAATCAACCAGGAGAGTGTCGTAGAACCAATGAAGTATTCATATATCAAAACACATTGCCCTTCCCAAAATGTATACTCTCATCAAGCCATACCAAATCGTAATTCCATTTACCTAGTCATCTGGAACTGTCCATGCTGCCTAAGTATTCATGACCTTCCTTTCAAAACTGCATTGCGACCTTGCATCTACAAATCTCAATGCTACACCACACAGTGCACCCATTATGCCACCATATGAAAGATACGAAAAATCTCAAAATCCACCCTGAGTCGCAAAAAACTACATACTCAATTAGCTAAGAACTTTCCATTTGATTTCATTCTGGAGAAAATTACAATACGCCACATGCCCCACGCAACAGTAGAAAATATACATTTCAAACCATGGCAGAGACCATCAAGAACCCTCTAAAACCCATTGCACTAAACCAAACCGCCAGGATTGAATCCCTCTAACTCAACTAAGCTACGCAGGTCGCCAAAACCCAAGAGCATTGCCACGAATCACATGTGGAATCCGCACCATATCATAAGCACCCAAGGAACCGATTTTACTCATTATCATGCCGATACAACCTACTACCAAGCTATCTTATTTCTCCAATTTCCTGCCGACTTATCAAATTGATTCTTCTCCTTGCTGTAATACCAAAATCCTCAACAAAAACTCACCATGCGAAGCCCTAGCACAAACCACACCGCCCTAAGGCTCATAAGCTGTTGAATGTTCTCCTAATCACCCCAAAAGTACCACAACTCAAATACTTACTCTGAAGAGACTTCCTATGAATTTAAGCTTTTCTTTCCCTTTCCTGGTACCGAATTGTAGAATCCATAACGATATAGAAATACCAAAAACCTTGATACCTTCCAATGTAAATCTTCGTTCCTAGCCAAATACACATCCCAAAGATTCCCAATTGTTACATACAAATCTTGAATCCATCAGAACCATTCTCGAGAGTCACTTACTCTGCTCAAATCGTAATTTAACTGACTAACGGACCGAACGACCTGTGCCCCATTAGCACACCAACACCCAAGGGAGTAACCCACACTCCTAAGAAACTGAGCAATCTCCTACTCCACACACACTACATCCTTCACAACTAACCACCCAATTATTCCATGATTCCCATATACCCATAGAGTGAAATACAACCTGTATCCAGAAATTCCCTTACTCGGGTCATCCTTACTCTCAACACCTGCAGTCATAACTGATTCACAATTATACCTCAGATCGAAACCACTACAACACATAATCGTGCAATCAACTCATCGACAACAGACCCCCCCACTTGGCTCAGAGTCATAGATCAAAATACACAATAACTAAAAATGCCCATACCTTATTACTGCCATAATACCGCAGTGAGATTCAACTAAATCTTTCCTGAGCTCCTGTAACGCAAAACATCTAGTACCTCAAATTATCTACAATTATCGCATTCAATATTATATTTTTTGACTGGTGATCTTCTGGTATCTGGTTTTCTTATTTGCGTTCGCAATGAATAAATCGTGTTCACATAGTGTTATTGAAGGCAGGCAGCAGTTTCCCTTCGCGTTCGCTAAGGTTGGAAGATTTTTGCCTTCCCCGTTCGCGTTCACAGGTTCGTGGTCGCTGTAACGACCCGATCAGTCATTTTGAGAATGTGCACTTTGCTCGGTATTTTGCAGGCATGTGTAACTCCATATGATGTACTATGACTTATCTGAATCGTCGGTTTTGGTTTTAGGTTAACCGAAATTTATTTGGAAGAATGATTGTCAATTAGAAAGCTTTAAATTGGAAGAGTTGACCAAGTTTAACTTTTTTTGTGAATTTGACCCCGGAATGGAGTTTTGATGGTTTCGGTATGTCCGGATGGTGATTTTAGACTTGAAAGTATGCCCGGGTTTTCATCTGGATATTTCTAGAAGGTTTCGGCACAAATTGGCGAAAATTGGGAATTTGAAGGTTTGGAAAGTTTAAAAGTTTGACCGAGAGTTGAACTTGTGGATATTGGGATTGGATTGTGGTTAGGGGAGTTGGAATAACTACGTTATGTAATTTGGTATTTGTGTGCACAATTTGGGTTCATTCCGGATTGATTTGCTATGTTTCGGCACGGGTTATTGAAGTTGAAAAGTTCAAAGTTCATAGATTTGGATTTGAGGTGTGATTCGTTGTTTAGATGTTGATATGTGTTATTTGAGGCCTCTAGTAGGTCTGTGTTATGTTATGGGACATGTTGGTATAATTGGACGGGGTTCCGAGGAGCTCGGGCGTGTTTCAGATTGATTTCGGATCATTTTTCTTCATGTTTTCACTACTGGTAGTTGTTGTTGCTGGTGTTTACAACCTTCTTCCTAATCATGAAGGTTGGAATGAGATCGCGTAGTGTATCAGAGGAGCTGGCCTTTTTCCTTCATCGCATTCATGCCAGTGGCATCGCGTTTGCGAGCCTCTGTGAGGTCTGGGCATCGCGTTCGCGCACTTATGATCGCGTTCGCGTAGGGCAATGATGAGAAGATGGGACTGGGGAGTATGCCTTCGCATTCGCAAAATAGCTTACGCGATCGCGTAAGGTGGAGCTGTTGTGAATTTTGCTCGCAAGGGCTATGCCGCAAACGCGTAGAGTGTTTTGGTGGCAGAATATTTTTTGTTCATCGCGAACGCGATGGGTTTTCCGTGTTTGCGAAAGAGGGATGTCTGGGCAGAATTATAAGTACTCTATTCCGAGGGTTTCAGCCATTTTCACATTTTTGGAGCTATGGAGCTCGGATTGAGGCAATTTCTGAAGCAATTTTCACAATGTGGATTGGGGTAAGTGTTCTCTATTCGATTTTGGTTATATTTCATTAATTTATTTTCTATTTTAGCTTTTGGTTGATGATTTTCGAAGAGGAAATTGAGGGTTTTGGCCTAAAGTGTCATAATGTGAATTTTTGAGTTTTGAACATCGATTTGGAGTCGGATTTAAGTGAAACTAGTATGGTTGTACTCGTACTTAAATGGGTTTTCAGATTTTGTAAATTTGCCGGGTTCCGAGGCACAGGCCTGGGTTGGGATTTTGGCCGATTTTGGGATTTTGATTAAAGATTTGACCTTTTTCGATTGGGATTTGTACCCTTAGCATTTTTTGATGTATTTGAGTCGTCTTCTTGGTTAGTTTTGAGCTGTTCAGAGGTCGGAATGTGCGAGATGGCATTTTTTGTGCATCATTTGGCTTGCTCGGTATTGGAATTTAGCTTCTTCGAGGCAAGTAACATTTCTAAACTAAGTGTTGAGGGTATGAAACCCCGAATTACGTGTTATATGTTTGCTTTTGAGGTGTCACACATGCTAGATGACGGGCATGTAGGCGTGCACCGTGTGAATTATGAATCCGCTATTTCTGTGGTACTGTGTAGTTACCTGACCGTACCTGTAACCATGAAATTTCTAAGTACTTGAGATCTTGAGTTGTTATCCATGTTAGAAACTCTGTCTAGCCTACATGCTTATTCTGTTGAGATCCACCGAGGTCGTTTCTGTTGTTGAGCTATCTACTTTCATTTCACTTACATACTCAGTCATATATATTCATATGCATATCATATCTCAGTCTCTGTTGTTATTTATTGATACATCATATCATCATTTTCGGGCTAGTTTCTTGACATTTTGAGCCCGTGAGGGAGAGACTGGACAGATTGATGAGTGAGTGAGGCTGAGGGCTGAGTGAGAGTGATATTATGGGATCGGGCTGCACTCTGCATCATGTTACATTGATTATATTTATGAGATCAGGTTGCACGCCTCAACGGGTTTTACTGATTTACGATAGCGCTTGGGCTGAAGAAGCCCCTCCAGAGTCTGCACACCCCCTTAGTGAGCACAATTGATTATATATATATATATGTGTGTGTGTGTGTGTGTGGATCAGGTTGCACGCCGCAACGGGCCTTATGACTATATATATGTGGATCGAGTTGTACGCCACAACATGCCTTATGGCTATATACATGTGTGGATCGGGTTTCACGCTGAAACGAGTCTTATGGCTATATGTGGATCGGGTTGCACGCTGCAATGGGTCTTATGGCTATATGTGAATCGGGCTGCGCGCCGCAGCAGGTATGGTACAATGCTGAGTGATTGAGTGTACTTAGTATTGAGCATGGTGAGAGAGAATGCGAGACAATGAGATTAAGTACTCTGAGAGTGAGAGTACACGAGTTCATCACTGAGATGCATTGCATTTGACATGCGTACTTGAGATACATGCATAGAGATACATTTCCTTCCGCTACCCGGTTTCGGTGACAATTACGATTTTACCTGTATCTTGACATGTAGGCATAGAGATGTACTTTTCTCATGCTATTTGAAAATGAAACATCTTATTTATGGTTGAAAGGATTTTTGGAAAAAATCACAGTTTTCAAACTTACCCATATTTTTGGCAATTTCCGTAAAAGATTTGGGCTTTCATTGAGATACTTGAAAAACATGCATATTTTCTGGAACTGTGAACGAGCTGAGAATTTTATTTCTGAGATACTTATTTTATTACTTATACTATGTTGTTATGAACTGTTGTTGGTTATTAGTGTTGGACCCGACCTCTGTTCTAGCTCGTCACTACTTTCAATCTAAGGTTAGGTTTGTTACTTACTGAGTACATGGGGTCGTTTGTACTCATACTACACTTCTGCACCTTGCATGGAATGTTGGCTGATGATGTTGTTGTGTTCAATGGGTGATGGATTTGAAGATGTACCTGCGTTCTGATTGTAGCTTTCTCTTGTTCATGGTAGCCTTAGATTCATAAAACTATGTTTATGTACTTTTTGAACAGATGATGTATTTAATTCATACCAACTTTGTAAACTCTATTCTTATAAGCTTATGATTTATACTACCAGTCTTTGGAAAATGTATAAGATTCAGTTAATTCTTTTTGTTTAATTGTCTTGCTAATATTATTGGAATTGGATAGTTATTAGTTGGATTACCTAGCGGGTTGGGTTAGGTACCATAATGACTAGTACGAATTTTGGGTCGTGACAAGTTGGTGTCAGAGCTCTAGGTTCATAGGTTCTACGAGTCATGATCAAGTGTCTAGTAGAGTCTTGCGGATCAGTATGATGACGTCCATACCTATCTTCGAGAGGCTACAGGACATTTAGGATAAACATCCCATATTTCTTTCCTTATCTTGCGATATTGATTCAGCTTGAAGCGTAACCCTTTGAATTCTATCCACGCATTTGTATATGCACATGAGCACTCAGTATCAACTGTGCATCAATGGCTTGTGATTCCATGGATGAGGTGCGAGGTGTAATTTATGTGTGCTGATGATGGGCCAGTCTGGAGGACTTGAGGTTGAATTTTGACTGTAGCTTAAACACGAGGATTTTGGTTGTGTGAGCATGTGTTTTTGGACTTATATATCCGGTGGTTTCCCTATTAGTGGAATCTGTGATTTGCTGACTATGTGATGAGTATGATGTGACTACGAGATGTGTTCAAATTATTTTTTGAATGTGAAGAGAAAAGTTTGCTTGAGATGTAGAAAGGACTATTGGGTGTTTGATTTCTGTCTTGATACGACATATGGTTCTGAGTTATGAGTGTATTGAAGGATATTTACCGTTGCTTAATGCTGGAATGAATTAGGTTCTCATGTCTTATTGTTGAGATCAGACTCAGGAAGATTAAGCGATTGCGTACTAGTTGTGGTTGTGAAAGGGTATGAAGAGATGTTAGTTTGAGGCTAAGTAGGTGGGTTACAACCTGCGCGGTAATTTACGAATGTCTGATTTTATTATGTTGTGTGTAGGCTTTATATTCTACCAGTGTGTTATATTTGTGCTATTTGAGTTTGGACCAGTTGTAACAGTTGACCTGACCGTCACATGGATGTATGCGAGCTTAGTAGATGATTCTAGGTACTATGTGGGTTGTGTTATGTGAGCTTATGAAGGATTCAGTTGAATTCACTGCGGTATTGTGGCAGTAATGGGGTATGGTTATTGTAAGTTATCAGATGTTTTATTCCATGGTGTTGAGCCAAGTGGGGAAGTCTGCTACGACGAGTTGATTGCACGGTTATGTGTTGTATTGGTTTCGATTTGAGGTATACTTGTGGATCAATTATGACTTGCAGAAGATGGTTTTGAGAATGACGTAAGCAAGGAAGTTTCTGGATGCATGATGTATTATGGGTATATGGGAATCATGGAATGATTGAGTTGTTATTCGTGAAGGATGTAGTGCGCATGGGGTAGGAATTTGCTCGGTTGCTTAGAGGTGTGGGTTATTTCTTTGGGTGTCGTCGTGCTAATATAGCATAGGTCGTTCGGCTCGTTTGGACGATGCAATTGAGATTTGAACAGAGTGAATGGCTCTCGAGAAGTTTCTAATGGATTCATGAGTTATATGTAGCAATTGGGAATTTTCAAGATTTGTATATGGCTAAACTATGAGATTTACATTGGATGGTGTCGAGACTCGCAGTATTTCTATATCATTATGGATTATAAATTTCAGTATCAAGAAGGTGGAGGAAACAAGTTTAGGTTCACATAAGGTCTCTTCATAGTAGGTGTATCGGTTGTGGTGCTTTGGGGTGCTTAAGAGAGAATTCAACGTTTATGGGTGTTAGGGCGTTTTTATTCTAGGATCTCTTGGGGTGTGTTCTTGTTAAGGATTGTGGTGTTCTGGCAAGGAAAATTGTCAACTTGAGGGTTATTCAGAAGGAACTCGAAGAATTTGGACAACTTGGTAATAGGTTGGATCAGCATGGTAATGGATATGATTGTTTCTTTGGGTACTTATGATGTGGCGAGTCTCTACAGGTATCTCGTGGTAATGCTCTTGGGTTTTTGGTGACCTGCGTGGCTTGGTTGAGTTAGAGGGATTTAGTTCTGATGGCTTGATTATGTGCAAATGGGTTACTACCACGGTTCGAGAAGTATACTTCATACTAGAGTGAGGAACATGTGGCGTATAGTGATTTTCTCCTGGATGAGATCAAATGGAAGGTTCTTGGTTAATTGAGTATGTATTTGCTTGTGACTCGGAGTGGATTATGAGGTTCTCGTACTTTTTATATGATGGCATGGTATATCCGGTGTGTTGTGTAGGATTGAGATTTGCATGAGCAAGGTCACTGTTCAGTTTTGAAGGGACTCACATAAAATTCTCAGGCAGCATGGACGGTTTCAGATGACTAGGTAAATGATATTACTATTTGTTATTGCTTGATGAGAGTGTACATTTCAGAAGGGGAACTGTGTTTTGATTTATGCATACTTCATTGGTACTTTCACTCTCCTAATTGATAGACTACTACTATTCAAATTTTGCTATGTGGCACGGAAGAATTATAGAAGTATTCCTCGTGGAATGATCGTGTATGAGATATGCGTTGACATTCGGGCGGTGGAGTTAGGATCAGATATGGTGATTCGTGTGTTCTATGGATTTAGAGACTGGGAGTTCTCATGAGAAGATTGTTTCATGGTTGTGGACTGTGAAGTTGTGGCTAGCTTGCTAGCGAAATGATAGTATATGTTATAATTCAGTTATTATGGAATTTCGGAGGGTTATTTATCTATATGTGGGTGATCAGAGTTGATTTGGGGTTCATTGATAAGCCCAATAAGTATGTGTATTCTACACCGGGTCAGACTGGTCGACTCCGTACTGTTATTGTTGAGGTATGTGCCATTCAGTTGGTGTTGAGCCTATTCGTGTTCTGATATGCTCTGTGAGTTACTCTTCTAAGCTACGAGGGTTGTGATTCGTTGGTTGTATGCACACATGGTGTAGTTCTATTGGGGCCTTATAGCGAAATTTGCGCGAGATGGTATTTGGTTGATGCATGATTGATTGCGCATTGGTTATGTTCTTTCGGGTTTGTGTGGCATTATGTCATTTGTTTCACTGTGGTTATGGTCGTACACCTTGGGTATTTGATGTCGAATTGTGCGCGATTATTGATTTTGAGCATGGTGGCTCAATGTATCTCATACGGGCCAGTCTTTGGATGGGGTCGCGCATTGCGACAACGTTATGTTGAGATATGATCCTTTGTGTTAGATTCGTGTGTTATGGTTCTACGGTGTGTGATGGGTTCTTACCATTGCATTGTGGTGGTACCCCGTCGAGCTTGCGGGATGGTTCTCTTGTTTGAGTCATTTTCGCGATTGAGTACATTTGGATTGTTGCTTATTAGTGCATGGGTTGCACGGTTTATGGATCTGAGTAGTATTGATGTTGCGTGTCGATAGAGTAGTTGGTATTTGATAAGATGAAGTCGTCGGATCTAGGATGGGATTTGATTGCGGTATATTTGGAAGGATAATATCGGAAGTCAGCTTAGAAATTGGCTACAGTTCTTGTTGAAGGAGAGAGAGCTCCATGACTTGTTGGTCTGATGAATGGTTATGAGTTTTAACGTGTTTCTTTCATCATCGGTAGTATACGAAGTTTTTAGTACGAGGTTTAGTTTGACATGAGGTTTATTGCAAGAATAGGGTTGTTTTAGACAGCTGTTGTGATTAGAAAGCATTGCTATGAGTATTTGAGTTATGCGGTATATCACGTGATCACATCTCAGGTTATGGTTCTGGCTTGATACAGCTTGTTCAGACTTAATCAGTGTGTAGATGCGAGATGCGGGTCTAATAAGAAATTCCAGATATCAAAAATTGGATCCTAAGGTTTACGGGCTAAGGTTGGAGTAATGATCTTCAGTATGTTGTGTTTTCGGGCCTATATGGTATAGGGTAACGTGGGATTACCCCCCGGTATGTGCATGGTAAGGTTACACGGTGATTCGATGGCTTAAGAACAACTGTAGGCACGTTCGTCCTGGGGAGAATGTAATGACCCGATCGGTCGTTTTGAGCATGTGCACTTTGCTAGGTATTTTGCAGGCATGAGTAGCTCTGTATGATGTATTATGACTTATGTGAATTGTCGGTTTTGGTTTTCAGGTTAACCGAAATTTATTTGGAAGAATGATTCTCAACTAGAAAGCTTTAAATTGGAAGAGTTGACTAAGTTTAACTTTTTTTGTGAATTTCACCCCGGAACAGAGTTATGATAGTTCCGGTCGGTCTGGATGGTGATTTTAGACTCGGGCGTATGCCTGAATTTGCATTTGGATGTTTCTAGAAGGTTTTGGCACAAATTGGCGAAAATTGGGAATTTGAAGGTTTGGAAAGTTCAAAAGTTTGACCGAGAATTGACTTTGTGGATATCGGCATCGGATTGTGGTTCCAGCAGTTGGAATAGCTTCATTATGTCATTCGGGACTTGTGTGCAAAATTTGGGTTCATTATGGATTGATTTGCTATGTTTCGGCGCGAGTTATTGAAGTTGAAAAGTTCAAAGTTCATAGATTTCGATTTGAGGTGTGATTCGTCATTTAGATGTTGTTATGTGTGATTTGAGGCCATGAGTAGGTTTGTGTTATGTTATGGGACTTGTTGCTATACTTGGACGGGGTCCTGAGGGGCTCGGGTGTGTTTCTGATTAATTTCGGATCATTTTTCTTCATGTTTTCACTGCTGGTAACTGTGGTTTGCTAGTGTTTACAACCTTCTTCGCGATCGCGAAGGTTGGCACGCGATCACGTATTGTATCAGAGGAGTTGATCTTTTTCCTTCATCGTGTTCGCATCGGTGGCATCGGTCGCGAGCCTTTGTGAGGTTTGGGCATCACATTCGCGCACTTATGATCGCGTTCGCGTAGGGCAATGATGAGAAGATGGGACTGGAGAGTATGCCTTCGCGTTCGCGAAATAGCTTACGCGATCGCGTAAAGATATTTTAAATTGCATATATACCTTCAAAATCATGCATTAATAGCAATTGGTATTTTTCCATAATTTTCCTATATTTTTATTAATTTGTCCAGTATTTTATTCCCAATACATAATTATAAAATTGCATTACAAATGATTCCAAAAATATTTCTTGGTTTCATTAATTACTTTCAGTCCTATTAAGACCAAATTATTTCATAGTTAGCCAAATTGACACATTTTGGCTATAATTAGAATAACTTTACAATTATAGCCCAATCATACGATTTTATACTATTTTTATCCAGAAATTAATCATTTTGTATTTTTAAATACTAAGTAATCATCTTAATTATTTTCTACACATGAAATTCATTTTTATAATTAACATCTATTTTTATAAATTGTTTTAATTAATTTACATTGGGTGTTTAACAAATGGCCCCATTTATTTCAATTATAGACAATTATAGCCAGCCCAATACCCCAGGCCCAAATCCTAATACTACCCGACCCAAATCTGCCCAAATATTGGCCGTTGATTATTTTTGATCAACGGTCCAGGATATTTCCTTCCTAATTTAACCTAACGACTACCCCGCAAACCCCTCATTCCCCCCTCACACTCTCCGCCGTCACACTCTCCTTCTCTCTCAAACTCTCTCTGCCCTAAACCTAATCCTCCCTCACCGTTTCTTGCTCGCTGTCAACTATGGTGGCTCACCACCACTCCCAGCCTTAACGACTCTCCTATGACCGGGATTTCTACTGTCCTTGAGGTCCTCAAGGGACCGGTGGCCGGTACGCTCACACCCTGGCCTGGCCTCATCATCCTTAGGCCACTATGACTCGTTTTGAGTAAGATCGTCCTATTTCTTGGCTAAACCTATGGGTTCTAAGCAGATATCTCTCATTTTTGGGTTATTTTCTAGAAACCCTAATTTCATCTCTTAACTCTTTAGATCTGTAACAGATCTGAGAATATTTGAGCTATTTTTGCTTGTTTCTTTATGAAAACCTTCCGATTTTCAAAGCGTCGCTTCATTTTCCTAATTAGGGTTCTGGAACTTTTCTTTAAAATGATTTTTCTCTGATTTTTAAGTGTTAGTCTCCGATTCTTATGTGTTTAAACGATTTTTGTTAAGATCTCCCTTAACCCTAACTAGTTATGTTGAAAATCCCTAATTTTTTAGCATTAGGTTTTGATTCTAAGTTCGTCCTTGCTGTTGTTCATTTGATTTTTGTTGTGTGTTTGATTCTCATGAATGCTACTTCGTTTAATTAGAGTTTTGTGATTTTTTTACCCTATTGTGCCCTATTAGGGTTTCAGACATGATTCCTTCTGTTTATACTCTGTTTATTTTGTTTATTCATGGAAGTTTATATTATTTCCCCTTAGAATCAGTACTATTTTTTTATTCTTGAATCCTTGATTTACTGTGTTGATTCTCATATACCGATTTCCGACTATTTTTCCTATTTTCACAACCTTTAAAGTATTTCTTTCCTTATTATGTGATTAACCGTAATATTTACTGATTCTTACAGCTATTTCCTTAATTAGACCTTTGTGTATCTATCCCTAATTACCTATTTTGTACCTATATTGTTTGAATTCTTTCCTTAGATGTTACATGCTCTTTACCGTTGGTAAATTACTCCCTTAATTAAGGGAAGACGGCTGATTTTACTCTTAACTGATTCCGCAGTTCTACAATTACTGAACAGTTGATTCTTGCCTTATTTACCTATCTTTCAACTGCTATATATATACACTCTTCTACTCTCACTAAACACACGAACACATTAGTTCAAAAACTCTCTCTCATACTCAAAGCTTCTCTGCCCTCTTTCTTTCTTTGTTACTTACTACCGTTCTGAATTAGCCGGCTGCAAGCCAAGGCTAATTATTGTGCTCACCTATTCTGCACTTTGTGTTTACTATCTCTTTACTGGTATGCTCTGATTTCAATTCAAGTCCCAAAACCAACATGTTTCTTTTACTGCTTCAGTTTATCATGTTTCTGATCTGTTTCTATCTATGGTTCTGTTGTTCAACAAGTAATTGACATGTCTACATCATTGTTCATCTAGCATATTATGTTATGTACCACTTCCCCTTAGGATCAGTATGCTTATGAATATGTTACCCCTTTGTAGTATGTCCCAATGTGACTCTGCTCTATCTTATGTTTACCTGGTTTCTAGTATGAACCTTTCTTTGCAAAGCAATTTGTATCCTAAGTTGTCTGATTCTGTGTTGATTCTGAAATTCATGCTGTGTTGATACCATTAGCTATCCCATAATCCCCATATACCCCCTACAAGAACTTCTATGCTCATGTGTACTATGTGCTCTATGTGTCCCCAATTCCCATCACCCCTTTATGAAGGACTGTGATTTGAATATGCTGAATCTGTTTGTGTTGTGATTGGTCTACTGTTTGTTAATTATCCTACTCTTGTCAAAAAACTATTTCTTTTACTAAACGATTCTCCTATTTTATAAAACCGTTTCAACTAAGTCTTTTTCAAACACTGTCTTTCCTATTAAAACCTTTTCAAAACTATGTCAGGCACTCTCACTCTACTCTTCGGTCCTTAGGTTCTACCCCCTCTAGTGTATGACTGCCTTGGGATTCCTGTGAGATCCCTCTGAACTCTGATGCACTGGGGAATCTGCACTTACTCAATTATGGTTATGAAATATGGGTGTGAGCGCTGCCCGGGATCCCTTGATGTCCTTAGGGAACTCTGACACACCCGGATATGAGAAAGGCTATGAAACATTTGTTTCTGGGAATCTGGGCCTGTTTTTAAGGCTCCCTATAGTTTAACTTCTTCTTTTCCTTTATCTATTTATGTAATTTACTCAGCTGGTCTGTAATAATTATTTGTAAACAGATATTGGGGATGGCTAGTGAAGTGGCGAGGGTAGCCATATAGTTCTATTAACATCATCGGGTAGAAATCATGTTATAAGCTTTACATTGTTTCTATCTGCATTAGAATCCATGCTTTAGGACCAGCATGTTCATTCAAACCATGCCAAGCATACACTAGATACCATGTTCCTAAGATTTCATGTCTACTGTTTAAGCATCTCATCTATGCTTTATGTTTATCGCTTAGAAATCCTACTCCTAGGACAATAAACAACGTTAACATAAAATCTGTTACTCATTTTCATTCAAAATCATGTCTCCATCACCCTGTAACTCTTGTGCATTTTAGAAATCATGCCTTTAGTAATTCTGTGTATCCTTAAATTATGTCTTAACCATCCTGCATTTCATGTGCATAGTAGATATCCTGCTCTAGGATTCTGCTTACATCTACTTAACCACACCTAGTTTAACTACTGACTCACGAAAAAGGTAGAAACAGTGTCACATCTAATTGTCTTGCCTGTAATAAAACTAGTAACAATCTCTGCATAATCGTATCATTTAGAACAACATGTTTTAGGTAAAACAACCTCTGAACTGTCTAATAGTTCTGGTAATTACTACGCACAACCCCCACACCTAGGAAAGCCTAGGTAATCAATCTCTTTAAAAGCTGGAACACTGCTTGGTTGTGTTTACTGTCTAAAGGCTAACAGGCTTAAAATCAGTAGGCAAACTGATTAGGGCCCCTGCTTCTAGGTTTATAAAATAAAGCTGCATACTTCTGTGCATTGATATTCACTTAGATATCCTGTCTTAGGATTCTGTCTAATAAAACTGCCTTTTGTTTGTGTTTGAGACGTGCTGCTTATGTGCATTATCTGTGGAGGTAAATTTGATCCTCTTAACTGCTTTTTCCTGCATTTATCTGTAAAGTCCTATTTGTTCTTGCCTGTCGCCAAGTATTTTCTCCTTTCAACCTTAGGGGTCTGTCTAGAACTGCCTATAGGTAGAGGTCCTAAATTCCTCCAGGGCCATTAAGAGGGGACGGGTAACAGCACGCATAGAGATCGTTAAACAACACTCGCTTTAATAATCGCTAAAGGGTGGGAAATGGTAGATATGGATATGATGACCAGTGCGCTAATGAAACGTGTAGCCCCTCTTCTGAGGAGTGATTACCGGGCATTGTACCGATGTGATCCTATAGGATAAACAACCTAGGACCCCTTATCCCTTACATATATGTGTTTAGATCATAACTCTTTCAAACCTTGCATATGTATTTTAGACCTTAAATCTTTTTAAAACTTTAGCACATATGTGTGCTTAGACTGCGAATCTTTTCAAAATCTTTTACTTGTTTAAACTTTAATTGCAATTTGCTACTTGTCTAAATTCACAAAGCTTGTTTGGCCGGGAACCACAGTTGTGGACTTCGAGGGGTGCCTAACACCCTCCCCTTGAAGTAATTTCAAGCCCTTACCCTATCTCTGGTTTGTCTAATATGTGTTTGTAAATAACCTTTAGTAGGTGCCCTAAAGCACCTTAAAATCGTTAGGTGGAGACTCTTCAAATCCTTAACCCTTTCCCAAAAGGAAACGAGTTGTCCCAATAATTTCGAATTGACCGATCCGAAAAGGGAGGAAAGAGGGGGCGCGATAGCATGGCGACTCCGCTGGGGACTTCCTAGGCTTTTACCATTTCAAAATGCTTTGTGAACTTGTCTTTACTTTGTTAATACTTGGGACCTTTCCCTTTCCCCCTTTATATTCCATTAATTTTTTATCTCTTTCAAGTACTTGTTCCTTTCAGAATCAAAACTGACATGTTTCATTTTTGTTTTCCTTTGTAACTGCTTTTTTATCATAATTGTTGTATTTACCGCTTTCATAATGTGCAAATACATGAAAACATGATTTTATTGCTCATTTATTGTTGCATAATCATGTTCAACATCATATTCCACTCGTGCCTATACAAATCCTATAGCAACACTTGATGAGTGTTTGCGCCCTTCCATTTTATATCACCCCTAAATTCGAAAAGGCTTATTTGCGGTAAAACTAGTCGATCAACGGTGCAGTCGACAGTTCCGTGCCTTTTCCCCTCAAGTTGTCCGTTTGAGGGTACCAGTCTAAAACCTCATAGAAACCTTACTCTGTTATATTATGCATGCATCATGGTCAAATCTAGCCGGGTTAACGTGTCGTCCGCATGATAACCCTTTAAGACAGCCTTATCCAAAAGTCCACCGGGTTTTTCATAATCCCAACGGACGCAATCACATTCTGTGCATTTATTTGGAGAACTAAATGCATGCATGCTAATCATAGGTGTATAAATAGTCGAGTCTGGCGGGGGTAAGGGTCTAACCTTATCTATTTTGCAGAAAATGAGGCATGAAGTCCCCAGGTTCGGCATGGTCCAAAGAATACCACCACTATTGCTGGATTGGTGGGAAGACCTCTCGCCCAGTGACAAAGACCATGTGAAGAGGGTCCTCGGGAACTTGCCCTCTTTACTGGATATTCAACCAAACAACATGTTGATCGAAGCAGCCACTATGTTCTGGGACAAAGAAAGGTTTGTGTTCCATTTTGGCAACATAGAAATGACCCCCCTCTTGGAAGAGATAGGGGGCTTTGCGGGATTACCTTGTGACAGTCCAAGTTTGTTGGTACCGGAGAACCGTGCCGCTAGGGGGTTCCTCAAAATGATGGGTTTGAAGAAGAACGATGGTTTAGAGTGCCTGTTAGAGTCCTACATACCTTTTGACTATCTCTATGAACGATACGGCCATAGGAAATACTATCGTATCTTCCACGACGAGTTCTCTATTACTTCCTTGGGTCACATTCACCGCACGGTTTTCGTGTTCGTCATTTGCTTCTTGGGTATGATGGTGTTTCCGAGCAAAGGAGACCGGATTCACACCATACTGGCTATGGTAGCCAAAACCTTAATGGAAGGGATCGAAGGGAAAACATATGCCATTGTCCCTATGATCATAGCAGACATACACCGAGCCTTGGACCACTGCCAGAAGGGGGCCAAACACTTTGAGGGTTGCAATCTGCTACTACAGGTTTGGTTATTGGAGCATCTCCAGAGAGGCCAATATCGTCAGGAATTTCCACGAAGGGCGTGGAATGATCATATAGCCTTCCACCACCCTAAGAGGATGACCTACATCCCTGATAGGTTTGTTCAACTGGAAAATGCTACACAATGGGCTTAGTTTTTTGATAATTTGACCGAGGACCAGATTCAATGGATGTTCGAATGATTCCCTACCAGTGAACTCATCATCAGATCGAGGGACGCTCCACACCTGGTGTTGATTGGTTTAAGGGGCATATATCCCTATGTTCCCATCAGGGTCATGAGATAGGCGGGTAGAAAGAAACTTATACCGCGAGTCACCAAAATGAGTCATTACAGGGCAGATTTTTAGGACGACGATATCCCGTACAAATGTGAAGCTCAGCATCTGTGGCATCTCAAGGTTATTGTAGAAAAGGACACCATCGAGCCCGACAGATACCATGCAGGACATGTACGCTTTCACCTATCATGGTTGGAAGATAGCATAGCAGGGATAGTTGAGCCAGGCATCAGCAGAAACAGGGTCATAGATGAAGCGGCTGAGGCTCAGGTGAAATACAATAATCTGTGCAAAAGGATTCGTGAGTCCGAGGCCGAGCATCTGGAGCAACACAAGACTAATATGGAACTGATAGATGAATGTAAGGAAAGGGCTATCAAATCTAGTGAAAGGTTGGAATATTTGGATCAGGGTCTGATGGAGCTAGAAGCAAAGACAAGAAAAAGGGTCGTCGACTGCCAGAATGCTGAGGGAAACGAAGGAGGGTATCTAGCAAGGGTATACCTGCTGTTGGGCATGCGTGACCTGGGGAACCTGATTGACAGAACCAAGAAAGCCAAGCCTGGGGAAGGTCCTTCGGGGACTAAGTAGTCTAGGTTTCCCTTTCATTTCTTTTATCAATGTAACAAGGCCAAGTGCCATTAGTGACTTTATTTCCTACTGATTATTTTAGTGTCGTTTTGGAATCATCTATTTTACATTAATGAAATGAGGCATTTTTGCATCTAAGTTTTCCAAAATCAACTTGTCTCTAGGCCTACCTCTGGCACAACGAGGCTCCCAAATTAGGACACGCTTTTATTCCTGCACTATGTGTTTAAATACTGAAATATTTTCTCATGATCCTCACTGACTTGGCTACCTTATATTTTTGTTTTTGTTTCTCTTTTGATTATTCCCCTTCCCAAAGGTTGGTTCGTGCATTCTGGCATCATCATCATTATATCACACAAGATCCAGGCGCCCTCCACCTCCTCCCCCTTCTATTCCACTTAAAGGCAAAGGCAAAATGGAAGATTTGGGCAACATCAGACAGGAAAACACAACGCCAGTGGAACGAACAGAAGATTTTAACAATCAAGGTATTCAGGTTCAAAATGATGCTATGTCACAACTCGATAAAAGGTGGTTGAAACACTAAGGGGAGCTTGAGCACGTCCGGAACTTGGAAAATTTATCCTTCCCACTCAGTGTCTCAGATGTCACTCAAAATCCCATACCTACTCAGAACACCCCAAACAAACAGAACCCTCCCACAACTCATCATCATACAATTCCACCAAAAAAAAACAAATTATCCCACCACAGCCCCAGCACAACCCTTTCCACGCTCCAATAAATACCCCTCTAATTGTCCCTGAACCACAAGACTCCACAAGTGACCACCTCTATGCTCAAACACCAGGTCATCAGAACAACCCCATATACGTGGAGACTCTACCTCACTCACCCAACACATTGCTTACACACCTGAATCCAGTGAGAAGGATATGCTCATTAAGAATTTGGTCGAGGAACTCAAGAAGCTGACTAGTCGAGTTTAGGGCGTTGAAGGAAGCAAGGGAGTCGAAGGGTTGAACTTCGAAGATCTCTACATACAGCCCGATGTTGAACTACAGGAGGGTTACAAACCTCCTAAGTTTGAAATGTTCGATGGTACAGGTGATACCAGGGTCCACCTGAGGACCTATTGTGATAAATTGGATGGAGTAGGAAGAGACGAGAAGATTCTCATGAAATTGTTCATGAGGACTCACAGGAGATGCTTTATCTTGGTACATCAGCTAAAACCCTAAGAAGTGGTCCGACTGGTAAGTATGGCATCAGACTTCATGGACCGATTCAGGATCAATACGGAGAATGCACCAGACGTGTTCTACATCCAGAACTTTAAAAAGAAGCCCACCGAAACTTTTTACGAGTATGCCGCTCGATGGAGATCTGAAGCAGCCAAGGTAAGGCCTGCCCTAGAGGAAGAGCAGATGAACAAATTCTTCGTTCGGGCACAAAACCCACAGTATTATGAGAGGTTAATGGTGATTGAAACCATAAATTCTCTAACATCATAAAGTTGGGTGAGAGAATTGAAGAAGGTATCAAGAGTGGAATGAACACTAACGTTGAGGCCCTACAGGCCACCAACAAAGCCTTGCAGTCTGGTGGTATATACAAGAAGAAAGATGCAGGAATGGTAATGGTTGCACAGGGACCCAAATCCCCGTTGGTATACAAAACTTCCTCACTCACCTATCAAGAACCCTCTCCCACCCATCAGTCAACACCTCCATCAACATATCAGCCATCTCCACCGTCTACATATCAGCCTACTTCCCCCAAATATTCCCAACCAGCTCCTGTTTATCATAC
>ML372220.1:0-40831 GCA_005239525.1 Nicotiana knightiana
GTATGCTGACTACCATGAAAGCTCGGGGATGCAGCAGCTGGTGTGCCAGTATGCTGACTACCACGAAAGCCCGAGGGTGCATCAGCTGGTGAGCCAATATGCTGACTACCATAAAAGCTCGGGGGTGCAACAGCTGGTGAGCCAGTATGCTGACTACCATAAAAGATCGAGGGTGCAGCAGCTGGTAAGACACCATGCTGACTACTATGAAAGCCCTGTGAAGATGATGGTATAGAAGGTGTGGGTACAAAGTTAAAAGCGGTGTTACTTTGACTGTCTTTGGCAGGCATAGAATAATACTGAACTGAATTATTAGATGGAGGGGGGATAGTGAACATGGTAGATGCTAATGAAGTCGACTTAGGAGGATGAGGAAGAGGATGACTTATATTTGGCACAGTTGAACAAGTTGGAACAGATTATTTTTTCTTCTTAGATTTCATCTTTTCCTTCCCCTTAGATGCCATATATGTAATATAATCATAATAAAATACAAAACAAAAAATACCATTCGATTATCATCATATCAAATGTTTAACAATATTATCATCATCTCACAGGTATGGAACTTGCAGACAAATTTATGTTTCTGTAGAATGAAAGAATTCCTTGAATCTACAATAAGAATCCCTTTTATCGACTAACATCTACAGCTACAAGATGGATCCCTTAGGAGACAATAAAGAAAGCATTGTCGTTTCCAACTTGAAACTTGAAAGAATTCCTTTTTTCTGTTTCAACGTGCGCGAGAGCAATGTCTGGGAAAAAAAGAAAAGTAATAGATAACTTGTTAATTTTATCACATAAAATTACAAGCTCCAAACTGAACTTGCCTACGCCAGACTTGAAAGAAAACTGAAAAGTTGTTTCATTGAGAACTTAAAAACAAGAACTGGTATTAGATCAAGGCATTATGTATACCTCTATCGAGGGATCCCTTTGACACAAGCAGCTAAAAATTGACACATCAGACAGAATATTTCCCTCATTGACACAAGCAGCAAAAAATTGTGCTTACTATGACAGAACTTCAAGTACGCGATCAGCCAAGTTAACATCAATAAAAAAACCATATCTGCTTGGATTTTCCTCCTATGAGGAAGGATTTGTCCATTCTTGGTATTAATCAACAAAAATGTAAATGGAAAGAGTTCTCGAGTTTGACTGACTTTATTAAATCCACGTAAGATGGAAATGTAACTATTTTTATTGATGTATGTAAACATGTACTAGCAAACATCAAATAACATGGATTTGCTTCAAGACAAAATCTTGTTCTTAATTAGGGATTTAAACAGATTAAATAAAGTAATTACTGCTCCTGCTCAATCCTCATCGCTATCTTCATAGTAATCATCTAATTCTTCATCATCGCCTGTTTCACTTTCATCTAGTAATTCTTCCTCATCACGTGTTTCATGTTCAACACCACAATCTTGGTCCTCAATTGTAGCAAGGACAGAAGGATCAAATTCTTCATATATCCCTTCACTATGCTGCAATTCATCTGCTAATTCATCATCCACTATTGATTCAACATTTGAAATGCCATTCTAGTACGCCACATCTAATGCATCTTCGACTACCACTCTACCCACGGGCTTTGTTTTCAAAACTACCCACCATGCAGACTTATTCTTGCTCAAAGGATAAGGAGAATAATACACTTGTTTCACCGTTTGTGCAATAATAAAGGGATCATAAAGTCTATATTGCCCCGTGTGTTTAATTTCAACTATTTTGTATTGAGCGTGCACCTTTGTACCTCTATTCGGTGTTGGATCATACCATTTACATTGAAAAAGTACCAACTTTTTCTTCGGCCAACCTACAACATATTCCAATTCTAAGATCTCTTGAAGCACACCATAATAATCAACATCTCCATCACCTTTCACCCACACCCCATTATTATTGGTTTTCTTTCCACTAGACCATTCTTCTGTATGAAATTTGTACCCATTGACCAAGTATTTAGACATCATTCTTACTCTAGGGTCAGGTTCCCAAGCTATATCACGTAAAAATTGGTCTTTAATGCCATTAGCTGGATCATGAACCTATATATATAATTAAATATAAATTAGAATTTAAAAAAAAAATATAATTAATTTACATATAGTAAAAATCATGTTAAATACTTAGTAATACTTACAAATTCTTGAAACCACTCTGAAAACTTGGGATAAACAACATCTTGCCCATATGTACCCACAAAGTAACTGCCATTATAACATTTATTAGTTAAATTAGTGGTATATTTAATATAAAAGTCTGTAATATATACGAATATATACTTACCTATAATAAGGTTGGACCTCGGGGTAATTTAACAATACATGTATTGTAGCTGACTTTAGCTCCATCTCAGACAACCTTCGCTTTGGACTATTTTTTAGACCTCCTTTACCTGGTTGATTAAAAATGGAAAAGGCTGGTGCCAAAGGATCGATTTTACCTCCATCATCATGCCGATTCGGTCTATTTCTCAAACATGGCACATTCCTTTCAAAATAGTATGAACAGAAATAAGATGTTTCTTTAGCCACATATGCCTCGCATATCCAACCTTCAATTCTTGATCTATTTTTTATTGTTCGTTTACATTTTCCAATGGTCCTGCATAGTGTTCTTTTTAGACGAAACAATATTTAAAGCAAATAAAAAAGGTAAATGATTAAACTTCATTACCTTTCGAAGGGATACATCCATCTACATTGAACTGGCCCTCCAAGTCGTGCCTCTTGTGCAAGGTGAATTGGAAGATGTTCCATTACATCCAAAAAACCAAGAGGGAAAATTTTTGCCAGCTTGTTTAAAGTTAGGATAATGTTACTCTCCATATAAATTAAGTTCTCCACCCTCAATGTGCTAGAACAAAAATCCTTAAAAAAATAATTTATCTCTATAATCGGTTTCCATATTCGATCAGGCAATGCATTGAACTCAATAGGCATCAATGCTTCCATGAAAATATGACAATCGTGGCTTTTCATTGACGCCAACTTCCCTTCTTTCATGTCAACACACCTGGATAAATTTGATGCGTACCCATCAGGCATCCTTAAATTGTTAACCCAATTACAAATCTCTCTTCTCTCTTCCAAGGTGAACGTGTAACTGGCTTTGGGCTTCTGAATCTTGTAGTTAAAGTATGTAAAATACAACTCACTTCGCCTACAATATTCCTTTAAGTCCATCAGGGCCTTCAAGTTATCTTTGGTCTTGTTAGTAACATCCATAATAGTGTTAAACAAGTTGTCAAAGAAATTCTTCTCGATATGCATGACGTCCAGATTATGCCGAAGAAGATTGTGCTTCCAATAAGGTAATTCCCAAAATATGCTCTGTTTATTCCAGTTGTGTGTGACACTATAACCTGGTATCTTAGATGGTGGAGACTCTGTTGGGCAAATCCGTTACTCTGTTCCAAATTTCTTCTGAACACAAGCAGGTCGGTGGCTCCTCAAAATCACTTCGGTTCTTCATAAATGCACTTGTATTTTGCCTGAATTCATGATTCATTGGCAAGAATCTACGGTGGCAGTCGAACCATGTATTTTTACCTCCATGTTTCCAAGTAAATGCTTTAGCGTCATAAAAACAAGGGCAAGCTAACTTTCCAGCAGTTGACCACCCAGACATCATCCCATAAGCAGGAAAATCATTTATAGTCCACATCAAAGCAGCATGAAATCTGAAGTTTTGTTTGGTTGATGTATCATATGTTTCCACACCTTGATGCCATAATAATTGTAACTCATCAATCTAAGGTTGCAAATATACATCAATCAAACTTTTCGGATTGCGTGGACCTGGAACAATACAAGTTGGGAACGGATATGGACTTTTCATAGACAAATCGGGCGAAATATTATACGGAGTAACAAACACTGGCCAACATGAATATGGTGCAGCAGAGACAGAAAATGGATTAAATCCATCTGGGCATAATCCCAACCTAATGTTTCTTGTTTCACTAGCAAACTCGGGGAACACCCTATCAAAATGCTTACACGCTTCTCCATCTGACGGATGGTAGAGAATACCAGGTGGCCTTCTTTGTTCATGGTGCCATCTCATATGAGGAGCAGAGCTCATTGATGCATACAACCTCTTTAACCTAGGGATAAGAGGTAAGTAATGCATCCCTTTAACTGGAACCTTCTTTTTTGTATTGGCATTTGTGACTTCCTTAAAAGGAGGCTGATTACAAAATTTACATTTCTCTAGAGATGCGTCATCCTTATAGAATAACATGTAACCTTTCTCGCAACAATCAATTCTCTCTAATGAAAGACCCAACTTAGAAACCAATTTTTTAGCAGTGTAGAAATCTTTTGGTAAGTCAATGTTACTCGGATTAAGTTCATTCATAAGCCCAATAATAGAAATCATGCCCGCTTGGGAAATAGAACTATCTGATTTAATACTTAGCAATATAACCACAACAGACAACTTGGGATGCACCGAGCCTTCATACAATGGACGATTAGCTTCTACTAACTGTTCATAGAAATGCTTAGCCTCATCATTTGGTTCGGATTGAACCCCAGGAAACGTCCCAAAAGCATCCCTCATCATTTCATTGTATCGAGAATTTTTAACATTATGATCCGCAATGGGGCAACCCTCACCACCAAAAGAATTATGAAAGTTAACATCATCTAAACTAGCATGATTCTCCCCGTGAACAGTCCATATATAATAATTTTCTACAAACCGTTTCTTGTAGAGATGGACTTTTAACTTCGTCTGATTTCAATAACTTAACACACTTACATTTCACACAAGGACACCTAATCCTTCCTCCAATAAGAAAATCATCAAGTGTTTGAGCCTTATCAATAAATTCAGCAACCCCTTCAATAAATTCATCCCTCAACCCCGCACAATTAGGATGATTTATATTATACATCCATCTACGATGCACAAATTCCATCTACACAAATAGAAATCTATAAATGAGATTTTTAAATGATGGGAACATTCATATATTTAGCTAAAAAGAAGGCGAGTCACTGACTTTTCTTACTCTAAACAAGAAAAAAAATATTCCAAAAAAACAACATAAATCAACACAAAACAGCTACTTAATTGACGGAATCACTAAATGATGGTGTTGTTACATATTACAATTCTAGCCACTACAATACACACTAAAAAAAGGTAAAAAAATCACAAGTTAACTCTCTAATATCAAGTGAATTACGTATCTTACGAGACAACAGAGAAGAAGCAATTGAAGGTCCCCAAACTCTAAATTTATTTTCTAATCAAACCATACTCTAAAGTTTACTTCAGAATAACTTATGTTCTTCTATTTGTGGACAGTTATAAACTCTGTGTGCATATAATGATTAAAACTTGAGTTTTTGCTATTTGTTTTGTAGGTAGTGGAGCTAAAAACTGCATCTTTTTTGGTGTTCTTGCTCTCTAATGGGGATTTGTCTGAGCTACCAAATCAAGACTGAGACCACATTTTAACTGCACTTGGAGTATAAGAAAGAAAAAGTATATATATTTTTTTTTCTCCAACTAGTGATGAAAAATTAATTTATTCTCAAGTTCTAGAAATTGGAAAGGTGCAAGTAATAAAATCACCACTAGAAAAGATACAAAATTTCAGACCATTTTACAGTCAAATAAAATAAATGTTTACATGGAATATAATTCCATAACATCTAAAGATGGTAAAATAACGTAAACCCAAAGCTAATGGTCTAATTGACTATATTCTCAAGAAGATGAAGTAAAAAAAAAACAGGTCATATATGAATTGTGTTGTCAAGCTAACATCAATATCAATATTATATGTTCCCAATATAAATTTCTATAATAAGCCACACAATACTAAAAACATGCATATTGCTGCAAGTAATCCTGTTTATATGTTTCTATTTACAAAATCATCACCAGCAAAAAGAAAATTTACTCCATTTACACAAAAATACTAAGCTATATTAATCAAGTATTTTCTTTATAAAAAGCAGAATCTTGATTTTGAGTTTATTCTTTGTTTCTTTTGGCTCTCTAATTCATACTCATTTGTCTCAATGCTGCTGAGATTGTTTGGACTTGTGGCAAAAGGAAACATTTCCAAAATGCAACAGACTCTATTTTTCTCCATGTTCTGATTTAAGAGGCCTCCCGACAACACTGAGCAGCTCCAAATAAACAAGAAAAAAATAACAGAAGACTAATAAGACCACCAAAGTTCAAAAACATTTTGTTAGTAATAACTATTGGTGTAATTAGGCATGGATTTCTTCCAATTTTAGTGTCAGCAAAGGTTCTTTGTACTGATACTAGAAAACACTACAAAAATTCATGAAAAACGCTAAATTAATCAAGGAATCAGATAAGGGAAACTTACCTGGTAGTGGAGGGTCTTGACGAAGCTTCAACGGCGCCGGCGAGTGGCGCTGGTTCATGGCAGCGGTGGGTTTGGGTTTGGGTGGGGGGAGTTTGAGAGAGAGAGAGAGAGAGAGAGAAGGGAGAAGGAAGAAAAAAGGGAAGGAAAAGAAAGATGTTAGCTTTTAGGGTTTTTTAAAAACTTTTCTGACTAATTCAGTCGGTAATTTTGTCAAACAAGTCAACCTTATTTTTAATAAATATTTCCGACCGAATCCGTCGTTCTTTTTTTTTTCTTTTTTTTTTTTAAAAAAAAATTCCGACCGAATTGGTCGCTAACAGTGACGCATAATTTTCCGCCAAAAATTACGACAGATTTGGATGGAATATTAGTCGTAGCTTTTAGTAGTGAGGGCAGGCGTAAAATCAGCCATGAAGTCTGCCAAAATTTGAGACTTGATAGTCGTTCGCTGTTGATATTCCATATCATGCCCTCCAAGTTCGATGGCCCGTTTGGCCAATCGGCCCCATAATTCGGGCTTATGCAGGATATCTCGGAGTGGGTTTGTAGTCTATACACATATAGGGTGACATTGAAAATATGGTTTTAATTTTCTATATGCGCTTATTAGTGCAAGTGCTAACTTTTCAAAATGCGGGTACTTGGTTTCAGCATCTCCTAGGGTCCGGCTTACATAATAAACTGGAAACTGCGTACCTCGGACACGGCTAAATACAAGTAGAAATTGTAATCCTTATTCGGAGTATGAAGCAATTGTGGGCTCGAGAGGTACCGTTTTAACTCTTCTAAGGCTCGTTGACACTCCGGAGTCCATGCGAAATCGCTCTCTTCTTGAGTAGGGAAAATAAATGATGACTCCGATCCGATGATCTCGAGATAAACTGGCCTAGGGCAGCTATCCGTCCGGTTAGCCGTTGTACGACTTTCACATTGATTACGACGGTGATTTCCTCGATGGCTTTGATTTTGTCGGGGTTGATCTCGATCCCTTTGTTCGACACCATGAAACCTAAGACCTTGCCCGAGCCAACTCCAAAAATGCATTTCTCGGGGTTCAGTTTCATGTTGTATTTTCTTAACATCTGGAATGTTGCTTGCAAATTAGTCAAATGGTCCTCTGCGTGCAGGGACTTAACTAGCATGTCATCAATATAAACTTCCATAGATTTGCCTATATGATGTTCGAACATTTTATTAACTAGGCGTTGGTATGTAGATCCTACATTTTTTAGCCCGAAGGGCATTACGTTATAGCAATACGTACCATACTTTATGATAAACGAAGTCTTTTCCTATTCATCCGGGTTCATTTGAATTTAATTGTACCCAGAATAGGCATCGAGAAAAGTAAGGGTCTCGTGGCCGGCCGTAGTATCGATCAAACGATCGATGTTGGGAAATGAGAAAGAGTCTTTAGGGCAAGCCTTTTTCAAATCTTTGCAGTCTGCACACATTCTAAGTTTGTTTCCCTTCTTAGGAACTACTACTACATTAGCTAGCCACTCGGGATATTTTATTTCCCTAATAGACCCTATCTTAAGAAGTTTGGTTACCTCGTCTTTGATGAATGCATGCTTTACCTCGGACTGAGGCCTACTCTTTTGTTTCACCAGTTTAAATCTGGGATCGACACTTAGTCGATGGGTGGTTATCTCCAGTGGGATCCCTGTCATATCTAAGCGGGACCAAGCAAAGCAATCAATGTTATCGATAAGAAATTGAATGAGTTTTTTTCTGAGTTCGGGGTTAATCCCATCCCCAGGTATACCTTTCGTTCCGGCAGATACTCGATCAGTATCACCTGCTCAAGTTCCTCGACCATGGACTTCATCGCATCTAACTCCTCGGGGGCGACAAAAGCTCGAGGGGTAAGGAAATCTTCTTCTTCGTACCGGAACGCCTGTTCTTCAGGTTCAACTAAGGATATAGACTGTGATTGCTATTTGGCTACCTGTTTGTCCTTGACGCTCGACTTTTCCGAGGTAGGGGGCATCGATATTGGTGCCAAGTTATGGACTGCAAACATCTCCTTAGCTGTGTGTTGCTCCCCATATACCATTTTCCCGCCATCTTTTGTTGGGAACTTCATCATTTAATAAAGTGTTGATGGTATTGTCCTCTTGTGGATCCACGGCCTTCCAAGCAAAGCATTATACCTCATGTCACCTTCGATGACATGAAACTTCGTGTCTTGTATAGTTCCTGCCATGTTTACTGGGAGGATGATTTCCCCTTCGTTGTTTCGTTTGCCATGTTGAAGCCATTCAAGACTCGAGATGCTAGTATGATTTGGTCAAGCATCCCGAGCTGCTCCACGATCCTCGACCTGATTATATTTGCTGAGCTACATGGATCCACAAGAACACGTTTAACTTGAACTTTATTTAAAAGAATAGAAATTACCAGTGCATCATTGTGCGGCTGAGATAAGCCCTCATATCTTCCTCATTGAATGTTAGGGTGTCCTCGGGCATGTAGTTCCGAATCCGCTTCTCCCTTGTGATTGATACTTTGGTGCGTTTGAATATGGGTCCCTGTGGGACATCGACTCCGCCGATGATCATGTGAATAACATGTTGAGGTTCCTTCGACTCATTCTTCCTGTTGGCATCTCTTTCTTTGAAGTGGTTATTTGACCTATCGCTGAGAAATTCCCGAAGATGCCCCTCATTGAACAATCGGGCTAACTCCTCTCTCAGTTGCTTGAAATCCTCGGTTATGTGCCCATGTGTACCGTGATACTTGCACATCAAGTTGGGATTCCACTTAGAAGGGTAATTTTGTATGGGTTTAGGCCATCTGGTATCTCTAATTTTTACAATAGCTGAGACGATACCCGAGGCATCGATGCTAAAATTATATTTGACAATCGAGGTGCCTCCATCGGTCCATAATACCTATTGAAACTGGTCTTTCTTATGAGTCCCCGAGAATTCTGTCCTCGATCAACTCTTCGATCACTCCGAGGTATGTTGCGCCTCAAACTGTTCCTTCTCTCTTCAGCGTATGGCTGATATCTCTCCTTGCTCGGCCTTGAATCCCTGTCTATATCTCTCGATTCTTTTGCTGCTAATCTTCTTGGATAAACCGAGCCCGAGGGGGCTCCCAACTGATCATCTTCGATCCTAATCTTCGACTGATATCTGTTATGCATATCCGCCCAAGTCACGATGGGATGATCGATCAAGTTTTGCTTCAACTGCCTCGATGATATCGAGCTCCGCTCTTTTAGCCCTTGAGTGAAAGATTGAACAACCCTGTCATCGAAGACTGGCGGTAACTCCATTCTTTCCAACTGGAAGCGGGATACAAACTCCCTTAACATCTTGTTGTCCCTTTGTTTAATTTTGAATACATGTGACTTTCTTGTTCAACCTTTATAGCACCAGCATGTGCCTTTAAAAACGAATCTTCCAACATGGAAAACGAATCAATAGAGTTCGGGGGTAGGTTGTGGTACCAAATCATGGCCCCTTTGGAAAAATTCTCCCCAAATTTCATCAGTAGAATAGACTCGATCTTGTCGTCCTCCAAATCGTTTCCCTTTATACCACAAGTATATGTAGTAATGTGCTCATTGAGATCGGTGGTCCCGTTGTATTTGGGGATGTCCAGCATGCGGAACTTCTTCGGAATAGGCTTCGGAGCCGCACTCGGGGGGAAAGGTTTTTGCACAAACCTTTTAGAATCCAGTCCTTTAAAAACTGGAGGTGCTCCCGGTATTTGGTCAACCCTTGAGTTGTACGTTTCCACCTTTTTATCATTTTCCTTGATCCTTTTCTCTCCCGACTCGATCCTCTTTGTGAGTTCTTCGAGCATTCAAATGATAGTGGGGTCAGCTCCTAATTCGTTATTTCTCAACCTCTCCGGGACTGGTTCAGCACGATGAGTAGTTTCTTTTCCTACCACGCTCGGAGTCTTTTGATGGCTTTGCAACTAAGCGATGGCAATCTGTTGTGCTTGCAACATTTCAAAAATGACTTGGAGACTGACTTCCCCATCTCCTCGACCCTCTGCTCTTAGGCCACTGGGTTGAACTTCTCCATGCACGCTTCCTCCGACGTCCGTTCCCAAGTCGACGTTTATAGAAATGTGTGAACCAACATCGACTGGGTTAGGAATTGGTACTACCCCAGGGTTGAGCGGTGGCACACCGGCTCCTGAAGCTGTTTCATTTTTATTTTTCCCATGGAATCCGAGGCCGTCATTGCCATGCACTGGTGTTTTTGCTGAGTTCGACATGTTTTAGCCTGAAATCAAAGAATCTTTGACAAGAAAAAATGTGAAGAATAACATGTGTTATCAAAAATTAGCACTAAAGTAATCACTATTATCTTTAGCCCCACGGCGGGCGCCAAACTGTTTAACTCAAAAATTCGAGTAACTATTAAATTTGATTGTCGTTTAAAAGATACGTGATATAGTCCAATACCAATTAGTAAGCAAGCAATATAAAGTATAAAGGAGAAGAATCTAAGAACCAAACCAGAGTTACTTTGTGCAATATGGACCTCGAGGTGGATTAGAGATGGTAAAGTAAGAACGGTAAAGTGAGAGCAATAAAGCTATAGAATGATTATGAAGAACAATGAACGAGAAAGTAAGATAGTATAATCCTTGCCAATGATTAGATGGGATTACAAATGATTGGGGTCCCCTTTATATAGGAGGGGAAATCATAAATAATTTACACTTCTATTTACAGTAAAAAAAATTATTGGTACAACTGTATAACAACCTATTACAGATTTGTACTAATTCGTACAAATCCACCCCGGAATTTGCACCATGATCTTTGGGGACGTGGCAAGAATCTTGTCATTTCCATGACAAACTCATAACGGCATTATTCGGCATCGGTCGTACCTGGCTTCGATCCTCAATGAGCACCCAGGCCCTCAAACCTCTTATTCCACCTTCGAACCCGAGCTCGACCTCTTCTGAACTTCTGCCTCGTGGAAGCATCTTGATCCTACTAAATCGGGCTTCCTGATTTCGACCGTATACACCAATCAACTTTTCTATAGCCATTTAAATTATATTCTGTAGGTTTATATTTTTTTTCTATTCGTAAACCATTAAGTTAGTTTAATTTTTACCAAGACCTCCTCCTTTGTTGCTTTATTTTTTGGGTTAATTTCATATCAGCCAATCCTAGCCCACCGTTTAAATGGTACATACTTGTCCCAATTTGTCACGTCCGTCCTCCTACTTCACTTGTTTTCATCCAGACTCTTTAACTTGATCAAAGTCTATTATTTAAACCCATCTGACCGTTGCCAAGCATATGTGGCAAAATAATGATTGAGCTGGACAAAGTCGGTGTAATTCACGTAGATAATAAGCGTAAATATGAACATTTTGAACCAGAAATAAGTAAAATAAGAAGAAAAAAATATTAAAATAAGAATGAAATAAAATAAGTAAAAATAAAAGAAAAAAACAAAAGAGATATGTTCTCTTTCTGTTCTTCCCCATACCCACCCCATTTCATCTCTTTTTTTTTGTAAGCCCATCGCCCAACCCCCCCCCCTCCCCCCCCCCCCCCACCCCACAAAACACCCACCCCCCTCCCGTTTTGTTCCCAATGTACCTTCTTCTTCTTCCAAGTAAATATTTACAATCTCAGCTTGATTACATCCCAATCAGTTGTTCTCAAATAAGATTGATCTCAAACACAAAAGGAATTATTATCTAGGCTGCGAAAATCTGAGGCTGTGGTGATAATTTTTTCTTCTGTCTCTAATCTCTTGCCTTGTCTTCAATATTACAGATCTGAGCCTCAATTGGAAGTTTATTTTCTTAAGTGCAAAGCTACATGCTCTTTTTCATTATATTTTGAAATTCGGAGGTGAAAACCAACAGCCCTTGTTCCACCATTAATTTTCCTCCATTTTCAATCTCTGTGCCGCCATTGATTTTTCTCAATTTTCAATCTCTGTTCTTCCATTGATTTTCATCCATTTTCAATCTCTATTCCACCATTGATTTTCATCCATTTTGAGTATCTGTTCCACCATTGATTTTCCTCCATTTAAAAAAAACAAAAAACAAACCAACAGCCCTTATTTATGACAAACGCATAAGCAAACATGATTTAAGTAGGCTTTGGACATAAAAATCCTGGCAACGATGACGGACAAGAGAGGAGAGACAGAAGTGGTTCATACTTTCTAAGCCCTAACTAAGCGGGTAAGTGTAAAATAAGGGGAAAATTTGGGTTTTGGGAGGGATAATAATCATTTCCTGTTTTATTTTCCTATGTGACCATAATAAATTACCTGGAGCCTACGTGGTTTAATTTTTTTGACGTGGCGTCCTACGTGTAGGAGATTGTATTACACGCACTTTCGGCCTCATGTCATAAGCATTTATTATACAAAATTTGAAGGAGTGTAAGTGTTCAATTGGCAAATTGTTAAGTTTAGGGACCGGCATGACAAAGTGGGACAAGTATAGGTACCATTTAGGCCATTCTTTCTTTTAGATATTACGTTGAGATTTCTTCTTTTATGTTATTGACAACTCCTCACTTTTATGTTCTCCTTTAATATCACGAACCAATTCCCACTATAGGTCATGATGGCGCCTAACGTCGTTATTAGACAAGCCAACAATAAACTATCCATTTAATTGTTCATTTTAATATTGTTAAAGTCATTGATTTTTTTTATAACGAAACAAATAATAGGTGACCGTAGTAACATAAAGCATAAAGTAGACATAAAAGTGAAATAGTGAAATTAATAAACCAAAACCATGAGTATCTACTAGAAATTTCTCAAAACCAGGTACCACAAGTGCACGGGCAAACTAGTAGAATATAAAAAACCTCCTATATTACTATCTGAAGTAAGATAGACAGAAAAGTAAATAAAATAAAGAGGAGACTACGGGTGCTGCATAACGGAGCATAAGAAGCAGCTAACCACTAAGTCTCCGGGTAATGGGGTACGCGCCTGACTGGCCAGCAGATGCACCTGCCTCAATTCCTGTAGAATTAGTGCAGAAGTCTAGTGTGAGTACATAAACAACATGTACCCAGTAAGTATCTAGTCTAACCTCGAAGAAATAGTGACGAAGGGTCGACATCAACACTTACTAGAGGTCCATAAATAAATTGTGGGAATCATAAATAGGCATGAAATACAACAATAACAATGATATAAGAAACAGTAATTAATGATTCTTAAACATAATATCAATTTAATGTCTCTAGCTATCACATGCCAAGTATTTAATACATAAGAGCCACCAGGTAGTTTTTAAGTCTCAGATCAAGAAAGAAATGTCAAGTATAATCGGACTTTGAGAAATATCACGCATGATTTATGACAGGGTTGTACAACCCGATCTAGAATAGTGTGTACACTGCCGAGGGTCGACCGACGTGAATCATAGATACATCTAATATACTACCGAGACATTCAACCCAATCTACAAGAATAGAGAAAACTCTACAAACTCCGATCAACGACCACTACATATGAATAATACTCAAAAAAGACATAATTTTCGCTAACAATCAAGTATTCCGCCAAAACTCAAAGTAATGAAGCTTAATCTTTTAAAATCCTTTATCCAATTTCAAATATAAATGCCATGATTACACTAACAAGTTGGGTGCAAATAATACAGGTAATACATGGTAAAGTCCTAAATCTACCTAGACATAAGCATGATTTTAGCTACATACGGATTCTCGTCACATCGTGCGTACGTAGCAACCACAATTATCAGAAAATAACTATTTAAAATACCTATGGGAATAATTTGCTCTTACAAGGTTAGGAAAGGACTTACCTCGTCTCCTAGTCCTCTTCTCGGTCCACAACTCACATTAAAAGACTCAAATCCGTGTTAAGCAATCGGAAACTAGCTAAAGGTTGTACAAACTAATCACTACATGCTCAAAAGTTTGTAATTTAACTAATAGAGTTATTACCAAACCCAATTTGAAAGATTCCTAAAATTTACCACCGGGCCCACGTGCCTAGATTCCTGAAATTTTGTAAATAAATGTTACTCATAATCTCACGAACACAAATATATAATTTCTACTCAATTTCATAATCAATATCGTGGTCTAATCCAATTTTTATCAAATCTAGGTTTTTCAACTAAATCCTAAAATTTTCACAATTTATATTTTAAAATCTATCCATAATCCATGTATTAAACTCACACTACATAGAGATTACTAACCTCAATGTGATAGACGAAAAACCCTCTTTAAAGAGCTCTAAATCGGCTACAAGTTGAGAGAAATGAACAAAATAAGCCAAAGTTCCGTTTTTAATCAAGTCTACAACCCAACGATCTTCCTTCACAATCGCAGAAGAACCCTCGCGATCGCGAAGGCAAAGCTTACACCGGCCTAGGAACTCTTCATTGTGAACGCGAGGGCAGACGCGCGATTGCGAAGGCTTGCCCAGCCTGAGCTTTGCGAACACGGTCAGATCCTCTTGAATGCGAAGAGTAATGGCAGCTAACCATCTCAGGCACCTTTCTTCTACGCGAACATGGACCTGCCCAACACGAACACGAAGGACACATGTCCTAAACCTTTGCGAACACGACTTGTTGACCGCGAACACAAAGAGAAAATATGCCAAGTGCCTCAATTCCTTCTCCACGAACGCGATGTCACCTCTGCGTTTGCGAAGAAGGAAACCAGAACTAGCATATCAGCAATTTTGGACTTAGCTCTGGTCGGTCCGAAACCCACCCGAGCCATCCGGGACTCTGTCCAACTGCACTAACAAGTCCATAAACATAATACAGACTTTTTTGAACCCTCGGAACACGTAAAGAAATATCAAAACTAAGAATCTCACCCCAAGCCATATTGAACAACTTATGAACTTAAAACTCCTCAACTAGCTTCGAACACGTCGAATCATACTTCAACAACTTGGAATGACACCATATTTTGTGTACAAGTCATAAATCACCATATGGACCTATTCCTAGTCTCGGAATACCAAACAGACCTCGATTACACAAAAGTATACTTCAAACCAAATTAAAAGTACTTGAAAACCTTCAATGCGCCAATTTTAACATTAAGCATCGAAATGCTCCCGGATCACCCGAAAATCGATCTGAACACACACCCAAGTCCAAAATCATTAGACGAACCTATTGGATTCGTCAAATCCTGGTTTCGAGTTTGTTTACTCAAAATATTGACTCAAGTCAAACTTGGCCATCTTAGTCTACTATTAAGGAAATAGGTGTTCTTATTTTAACCCAAACCCTTCCAAACCCAAACCAACCATTCCCACGAGTCATAAAACAGTAAAAGCACATACGGGGAGACTTATTTAGGGGAATGGGGATCTAGAAAGCAAAATGAACAGCCGGTTCATTACATTCTCCACCTCTTAAACAAACGTTCGTCCTCGAATGGGTCTAGAATCATACTTGGAGTGCTGAATAAGTGTGGATATCTGCTCTGTATGTCCTCATTGGTCACCAAGTCTCTTCATCGACTAGTTAACCCCTCCACTAGACCTTTACCGTAGAAATCGTCTTAGACCTTAACTGGTGAACCTGCCTGTCAATAATGGCAACTGGCTCGTCCTCATAACCTAAACTCTCATCTAGTTGAACCGTGTTGCAATCTAACACACACACGTGTCGCCATGGTACTTCTGGAGCATAGACACATGGAAAATCGGATTAACTCCTAGTATACTAGGAGGCAAAGCAAGCTCATAAGCAACCTCTCCAACTCGATGCGACACCTCAAATGGGCCAATAAACCTCGGACTCAACTTTTCCTTCTTTCTGAACCTCATGATACCCTTCATCGTCGAGACTTTCAAGAGAACCTTCTCGCCCACCATAAATGATAAATCACGCATCTTTTTATTCGCGTAGCTCTTCTGTCTGGACTATGGTGTGCGAAGTCATTCGGTATCAACTTTACCTTCTCTAAGTCATCCTTCACTAAATCAGTGCCATATAATTAGCCTTGACGAGCTCAAACCATTCGATGGGCGAACGACATCGCCGTGTTAATTATGAGTTTCAATGATGAAAAATAATATATCACATATGGTGAAGGATCAAAAGGACTAAAAAGAAGTAATACCATCCAAGAATAGACTAAGGAAACACTCTATACCAGAGCAATGCAAAGGAAAGAATCAATAATTAAATATGGAAAAGGAAGAAGCATCGTAGTTACGAAATAAGAGTCAATCAATGATTGATGGAAGATATTACATGAAGGTCCCAAATGAAAAGGAAGCAAGATTGCAAAGGGTTGCACTGGAGATTGCTAAAGCCAGAAATCAAGGATTCCATGGAATGAAAATATATGCCTAGCGAATGAAAAGTTTGTCAAGACCAAAAATCAAGGAAGATCAATGGAAAATTGCCTTTATTCTTGGAAAGAATCAATATATGATTCCGTTCAAGGATCAACTCCCTTTGGTTTGCAATCTCTCGAGATTCACGACATTCAGAAGTAAACAAGGCCTCACAATGTTACATATACATATATTCCAGACTTGAAAAGAATATACTTTGATCAAACCAACTTCAATCTCTTTGTTCTACTTCAAACAAAACATTATAGTCTGCTCAAGATTTCTTGTGTAAAAAATAAGAGAAGAGAGAGAGAAAACAACACTGATGAGGCATTGTATTGATTATAGAGAAAAGAACAAGTGACAAAAGTTGTTACTATATAACAACATCAACCCATATATACTAAGCTGCTTCATACTTGAAAAAAATCACCCTTGAAACCCAAGGGGATTGGACTTAGGATTCATTCTGAATCTGAACCAGTATAAAAACATATTGTGTCATTTACTTTCTGCGATTTATCTTTTTCATTTGATTCCTGAAAACCCCAGACGACTAGAACTCAAATTAGTCAACTACTGCGAAAAAAAGAAAAGAAAATCCACAATCCCCCCCCCCCCCCCCCCCCCCCCCTCTTGCACTTTCAGTTGGTATTAGAGCCAGTGTCACATTTTTTGCTTAACAGTTTGTGAGAAAAAATCATGGCAAATCAAGTAATTGTTGGAGCACATTTTCAAGAAGGAACATCGCAAATGAGGCCACCATATTTCAATGGACAACAATTTTCTCGCTGGAAAGTATGTATGGAAATATATGCGAAATCTTATGATATCAAAGTATGGCGCGTTATCAAAAAGGTAAACTATCCACTACCAGCAGCAGCTCAACCACCTGCTGATCCAAAAGATATAGATGAGTAAACAGACGTGAAATGGAAGTTGTTCAGGTTAATGCTAAGGCACAAAATTTAATCTATAATGCTATAAGTGGAGAAGAATATTATAATATCTCAAGTTGTGATACAGCTAAAGAAATGTGTGATAAACAGGAAGTTACGTATGAAGGAACCAGCAAAGTGAAAGCAACTCACATTAACATGTTGGTTCATGACTATGAAATCATCCAGATGAAAAAAGGAGAATTCGTTGAGGAAATGTTTGCAAGGTTCAGCAAAATCATTAGCGATCTAAAGGCTTTTGGTTAAATCATACTCATGTGGTGATCAAGTTCGGAAAATTCTAAGGAGTCTACCTACCACTTGGCAGACAAAAGTAGTTGCACTCGAATCACAAGATCTAAAAAAACTTTTACATGGTGAGCTTCGAGGAGATATTATAGCCTTCGAGAAAACTTACCTCAAGAAAACAAACCAGGAAGAAAAGAAGAAATCAGTTGCTTTCAAAGCTACAACTGTAAGACCAGAAAACGATATTGATGACAACCTAGTAGCTCTTTAAGAAGAGATTTCCATGGTATCAAGGAACATGGATGGTTTAATGAGAATATACATAAACACAAGAAGAGTTAATATGTCCCCAAGGCGAACCAGGCAATTCAATGAACAAGACAAAAATGATGGAAAATGTTATAAGTGTGGAAGATATGGGCAAGTTCAAGCTGAATTCCTATATCTTAAAAGAAAGGTCTCTAGAGGATTTAATAAAAAACCAATCATTTGGAAGTTGGAGTAATGAAGATAGTTTGAAACACAAGGAAATAGCAAATTTATGCTTCATGACCATTCTGGAAAACGACATGAACAAATATTCAGGTTGTTGGACTAATGATGATGCATCAGACGATGAATGCAAAGAAGATAATGAAAATTGTTTCATGGCAACAAACAAGGTAAGATCTTATAACTGTGATGGATGCAATGAATTGTAGGATATTCTTGACCTTACCATGAAAGAGTCTCAAGATTGAAGTATGTGAAATTGAAAGAGAAGTACTTCAAGAAGAGGTTCAGGAATTACAAATGCAACTTAATGGCATGCGCAAGTCCACCAGCCACAGTTCTGTTAAGTCTAATCAGGAGACTTACAAATCAATTGGAAAAGGACCGATTAGATTTGAGTCCACAAGTAATAACACAAGTGGTAGATCACAAACTAGATCAGCCTGTATGTGTCACCACTGTAAAAAAAGTGGACATAAATATTTTGTTTGTCGATTTCGTAAATCTAATGTTTTAGGATGGATTTGAAAAACCCCAAAAACAATCTATATCTTAGTAGAACTGACCAATAAGGACCCAATAAAACTTGTGTACCTAAAAGAAAGTGATAATTATGTTTTGCAAGAACACTATAAAAAGAGCCGCAAAGGAAAATGGTACTTAGACAGGGCGTGTTCCAGTCACATACAGGTGACAAAAACATGTTCAAAGAAGTTACAAAGATAAATTGAGGATGTGTCAAATTTGTCTATGATTCAAAAAGGAAAGATAGTTGGCACTGGCACAGTTCCATTCAATAACTATTGTGATATTGCTGAAGTGTATCTTGTAGAAGAACGCAACTACAGTATTATGAATATAAGTCAGTTATGTGATTCAGGGTACGAAGTTAATTTCAATAAAACAGGCTGCTTTATTGAAGATGAGAAAGGTAAAATAATTCTCCCAGGAAAAAGGCATGGAAATGTTTACAGTCTTGATGGCATTGAAAATCTAGAGAGTCACATTTTCTTAGCATCAATATCTGATGATCCATGGTTGTGGCATAAGAAACTTGGTCATACAAGCATGAATCTTATTAAGAAACTCTCCAAGCATGATTTATTTATTGGTCTCCCTAAACTCATTTTTTCTAGAAATCATGTATGTGTTGTCAAATTGGCAAACAAACCGGAAACTCTTTCAAAAGTAAAGACATTGTTTTTACCACCAAGCCTTTATAATTGCTCCACATGGAAGTGTTTGGACCTACTAGAACTGCTAGCATAGGAGGAAAATGATATGCTTTTATTATTGTTAATGACTACTCTCATTTTACATGGGTGATTTTCTTATCTCACAAAGATGAAGCATTGAAATACTTTGAAATTTTTGTTAGAAATTGAAAGAGAAAGAGAGTACCTTATTACCACTATTCAAAGTGATCATGGAGGACAATTCGAAAGCAGAGCATTTAAATATTTCTGCAATGATCAAGGATATACTCACAACTTCTCAGCTCCAAGATCACCTCAACAGAATGGATTAGTTGAGCGGAAAAATAGAACTCTACAAGATATGGCTAGAACAATGATATTAGAATATTCCCTGCCAAACCATTTTTGGGCAAAAGCAGTAATCACAGCCTGCCACATTCTCAACAGATGTCTTATAAAACTTATCCTGAAAAAAACTCCATATGAATTATGAAAGGTAAACGACCCAACATAGGTTATTTTCATCCTTTTGGCAGCAAACACTACAGCCAAACAAATCTCAAAAGTCAACCGATACAGTAGATGGTGTCACAGAATCTACTAGTGAGCTTGTCAACAGTCAACCAGAATCACAAAGGGAGTCAACTACTCATACGATTGCAACACGTCCAAATAAGCGGGTAAGTAAATCAGAATATCCTTAAAAGATTATCATAGGAGATCCAAGCGAAGGAATAAAAACCATGGAAGCTCTAAAGAAAAAGGCAAATGTAGCACTCATCTCTCAAATTGAACCAAAGAAGGTTGATGAAGCCTTAAAAGACTCCATCTGGGTACAAGCTATGCAGGAAGAACTCGATCAATTTGATAAAAATCATGTTTGGAGATTTCTACCTAAGCCTGCAAATGCTACTGATATTGGAACAAAATGGGTTTTCGAAAGTAAGCTTAATGAGGATGTAAAGGTCGTGAGAAAAAATAACAGATTAGTATCCCAAGGCTACTCACAACAGGAAGGAGTCGACTACGATGAGACCTTTGCACCAGTATCTCGACTATAGTCAATACGGATTCTTCTCGCATATGCATCCTTCAAATGATTTAGACTTTTTCAGATGGATGTCAAAAGTGCTGTTTTGAATGGATTTATGGATGAGGAGGTATATGTAAAACAACCTCCTAGTTTTGAAGACTCAAAATTCCCTTACCATGTGTATAAGTTGATTAAAGCTCTTTATGGACTCAAACAAGCTCCACGATCCTGGTAAGAAAGGCTTAGTTCATTTCTACTTAATCATGGCTTTGCAAGAGGTAAAGTAGATACTGCTTTATTTATCAAAAGATCATCAGGAGGTAACCTCGTTTGTGCAAAGAATTTACTAGTCTTATGCAGAGTGAGTTTGAAATGAGCATGATGGAAAAGCTCAGATTTTTTCTTGGACTACAAATTCAACAATCTGAAGAAGGAACGTTTGCGTGGCAGATAAAATATACAAAGTAATTAATTCAAAAGTGTCACGACCCAAAATCTATAGGCCGTGATGGCGCCGGACACCACTGTCAGGCAAGCCAAATCCTTAGTTAGTTGAAATACATTCATGTTTTAACATTTTTGAAACCATTACCTTTCCTTGCATTTCATAATCAAATAAATAAATTTTCATAAATTAAAATACGACAGCGAAAAAAATTCTGTTATTTAAAAACAATGATCTAAAGATTTCACTTAAACAATTATCCCAGTACATATCCCAGAACCCGGTGTCACAAGTGCATGAGCAATTTCTAAAAATTTATACAATCATTACAAAGCATGTCCGAAATGCAACTGGACAATGAAATTTAAAAATATGAATAAATACAGTTAGAAGGAGACTCTGTCAGCTGCGGATCACCTCCGGATGATACAGCTCGCCTAAGTCTCCGAATCCTCCACATTGCTATGAAAGTACCTGTGCAATAAAATGCACAACAAGTGTAGTATGAGTACAAAAACAACGTGTACTCAGTAAGTCGCGCACCTAACCTCAGAGAAGTAGTGACGAGAGGTCAATTTAGACACTTACTAAAGGTCAATTTTGGAATATTTACGAGTGACACTAAGCATGGGTTTATCATAGGCAGTTTATAAAATAGGATTTAAACATCCTTCAATTTCCTTCACATTTAACACTTTATATCTTCTTCATATTAACAATTAATCGACTTGGTGATTTAGTCAAATAACAATAAATCAACAGAAGGAACAACTTCTTCCAAAAGTCTTTTTAATAACTTTAAGTCTGTCATTTCAATCGATAATTTAACATTTCAGGCCAATAATCAGGAAATTATCATAGCAACTATGCATCAAATATCATGTGCAGGCAATGCCGAGGGTCGAACGGCGCGGACCAACAATAATAAATTGTGCACTGCCGAGGGGTTGACCAGCTCGAACCATAGATGCATCTATTTTCCCCGCTCGCGAAATGATCATGCGATGCGCTCAACATAAAAATAATAAGGCTAGCCTGCTCGCGAATCATACATGCGACTCAGGTGCTCATATGTACACACATTCACATAATACATCCTCATTTTTATCAAGAAGCGGTTTTCTTAGGAAAGTGGTAAAAATCCTTTTTAAAAGAAACATGAAATATAGGTTCTGAAATCTTTGTTTTGAAACTCATTTGTCCAGTTTACTAATACTCCATAATAAAACCCAGTCCAGGTACACATCTATTCACAGCTGAAACAAATTCTCTTTTTAGAAGGTTAACAATATGAACTCTAGCTTTCTTTTAAACATTCAATTACGTTCCGGTCATATCAGCAGTTTAATATTACAGGCAAGGTTACGGGTACACACATAAAGCATGCTAGTGGGTCCTAGGCTACCCGAACATAGCATAATAGTAGCTACGCACGGACTCCCGTCACCTCATGCGTACGTAGCCCCCGAAGATAATAGCATATAATGATTTAATTCATCTAGGGGGACGATTCCCCCTCACAAAGTTAGAAAGGAGACTTACCTCGCTCCAAATACCGACTCCCAAGCCCTCCCGATGACTCCAACGGACGCACAACGCTCCGAAAATACCACATAATGGCAAAACAATGAAAATCATTCCTAATACTCACAACCAATTCAGATTATATACTTTCTCGACCGGCTCGAAGAACTGACCAAAATGCCCTCGGGCCTACGTGCCCGGAAATCCGACATTCTCGAAGATATATTCTACCCATAGCTTCACTAACTCAAATATATAATTTACTCAAACATTCATGCTTAATTCGTGGCTAAAAATCCAAATTTTCATTTTCTAGGTTTTTTCTTCAAAAACCCCAATTTTCCCACAATTTCCCTTATCAAATCATGCATATAATCTTGTATTTAGCCTTAGAAACAAGTAGAAACAACTTACGTCTGATCCCTGATGAAATCCCCCTTGAAAAACTCTCCAAAATCGTCTCAACCAAATGAAAAATGAAGACAATGAACCCTAAAATCTCATTTTAAAACATTCTGCCCAGGTCGATTTCCGCGCCTGCGGTCCTTCCTCTGCACATGCGATCTCGCAAATGCGACCAAATCTCCCGCACCTGTGGTTTTCCTAAACTTCAGCCCAAATCGCACCTGTGCCCCACTGTCCGCACCTGCGACTTCGCAGGTGCAGAATATCCATCGCACCTGCAGTCCCCAGCCAAGCCAAGACCACACTCGCACCTGTGGCGCCCAAGCCGCACCTGTGGCGCCCAAGCCGCACCTGTGGCGCCCAAGCCGCACCTGTGGCGCCCACGCCGCACCTTCGGCTCAGCACCTGCGGCCAAATCCTCGCAGGTGCGGTTACACCAAATGACAGCAGGATCGCAGGTGCGACCAATCTCCCGCACCTGCGGTTTTTCTCAACTTCAGCCCCAATCGCACCTGCGCCCCTTTGTCCGCACCTGCGACTTCACAGGTGCGGAACATCCATCGCACCTGCGTTCCCAGCCAAGACAAGCCCACACTCGCACCTGCGGCTCCACACTTGCGGCCAAATCCTCGTAGGTGCGGTTACACCATATGACAGCAGCTTCAGCCCTTTTCCAACTTCTACTTTTGATCCGTTAACCACCCGGAATCCACTCGAGGCCCCCGGGACCCCGTCCAATTATACCAACCTAACCCAAAACATGACACGGACTTGCTCAAGCCCTCGAATCACAACAAACAACACCGAAATCACGAATCGTACTCAAATCCAATTCTTTAAGAACTTAGAATTTCAAACTTCTACATCTGATGCCGAAACCTATCAAATCACGTTTGATTGACCTCAAATTTTGTGCACAAGTCATATTCAATATTACGGACCTGCTCCAACTTCCGGAATTGCATTCCGACCTTGATATCAAAAATTCCACTTCCGACTGGATTTTTCCAAAAACCTTCAAATTCTTATCTTTAGCCAAATGATTCCAAAATGACCTACGGACATCCAAATTCACTAGCGATCGCGCTCCCAATTCCAAAATCACCATACGGAGCTATTCCCAGACTCGGAATCCCAAAAGGATATCAACCTCACTAATATGCACTTCAAGCCCAAATTCATGAAATCTTTCTAAAATGCTAACTTCCACAATATACGCCGAAACGCTCCTGGGTTATCAAAAACCCGATCCAGACATACACCCAAGTCCGAAATCATCATACGAACCTGCTGAAACCTTCAAATCCTGATTTGGAGATCGTTTACTCAAAATTCCAATCTTAGTTGATTTCTCCAACTTAAGGCTTCCGAAATGAGAATTTCTTTCCAAATCAATTCTAAACTTCCTGGAATTCAATTCCGACCACACCCACAGGTCATAATACCTGAAATGAAGCTGCTCGCGACTTCAAACCACTGAACGATGCGCTAGAGCACAAAACGACCGGTCGGGTCGTTACATTCTCCCCCACTTAAACTGACGTTCGTCCTCGAACATGCTAAGAACTATGCTGGATTTACCTGAAATCACTGTTTAACATCTCTAGCACATGCCCGTGCTACCACAACCCAGTCAAGCACAATATATTGATCAAATCTGGAGATTTCTTCTTTATCCATATAATAAGCTCAGAATTCATTCAAACACCTGAAATTTCTCTAGCCAGGTCTAGTTTTAATATATATAAGCACTACATCAACTAGCACACGATATACCAGATCATAACTGCATACCCTTGCTCAATCGGCTCCATGCACCGCATAACTCATCGTTTGACCACAACGACGCTCCCTGAACCTTATTAGCCAAGGTCCACGAATCTGATGCTCCTGATGCACCTCATAACAATTATACAGACATCCTGCCATAATGCTGGCGATACAACCACAGCGGAGGGCATGCGTAGAAATTCACACTCAACTGTAGAGTTAAGAAATCCTTGAATACCTCATCTTTATTAGAATCGTCACTTTCATTATGAACCTGAATGATGGTATTTGTTCTTTAATATACACTTCATATAAACTTATCATACTAATCCCTCGTCCGAAAATCTCGTCTCACCCAGTATGAACTGCTCAGATAACAAACCACCCCAACATGACCAACAGCCTCACATGATACCACATTGCCTAATAGGCCATAACTCGAACATGATAATAAGAAGCGACTCAGGACGGAACTACTCAGCTCACGCATCTAATATGAATTCTTACCAGAAAATGGGAAATAAATCATAAGAAAATAAATACATATTAACCCTTCTCATCATCACACTGTTGCAGCGACATAAAATTTACATAAGAATATATATATACAGAGCTGATTTGCTCACTATTACGAATTACTGAATATCGATCACGAGCACGCTAAGTGCATAATACCATCCTGGGGATACTAATAAAGCCATAGGCTACAAAACTCAAGCACATTTGAGGTGCGATATATATACACACTCTGGATATCAAGAGTAGTCCTGCTCACCTAACATCCCCGCTACGCGGGACCTCAACAAATAAGAAATTAACAAAGTCGTTGCACAACTCGTACGGCACAATCACAATAACACATAAATTCGACGAAGAAGGAACAACACCCGTTGTTCTAATACATTTCCATGAAAAATTCTCTACTGAAAGGAACATGCCTGGCTCACACGAAGCCCATAATCACATTTAAATCCATCCACAAACGTCGAGCCACTTCGCCCGCACCAAACTTAGCTATTAGCTTTTACCTGGGTCCACATTAACCCTACTTTTTTCTCATAATACACGAGAACAACCATCATCACCGGGACTAACACCCGTAATCCATAATCAACTGAACCGAACGCCTTCCGGGCGTAAATTCTCAATTGAGTAATATTGCACTTCTTTATACTCAGTCCAAATCTGAAATCCATTAAGTGACTACATGTCACACTTTATACAATATTTTCTCGGTCATGCTTCCACGAACTTCCACACAAGGCAACAAGTCTGCCCATCCATAACACCGACCACACTAAGTCCGAAAAACACATCAAGAACCCATGACCAGGGTACAAAGCCTCTTTCACCAAATATCAATCTGAGGTGACACTGAAGATAACACCAGCTTACACTGAACTTTCAAATCATTTTGCCTTGCTCTTCCGAGCTCATGACATCCTTATAAACATCGGACCTAAATCTCGATTCTTACTCCCAGTTACATACTGCTTCCCGCACTTAACATACCAACATGAGGTAGCGCAAGAATTCCATCATAACTTTTGGACCACCAATAGGGTGAACACTTCATCATATAGAAACTTTTTACTTGACTCAATTCAAGAGTACCATCTCATCACATGAGTGAATTCCCATTATCACCCAATCATGCAAATCCTTAAGTAGTGGTTTATACCACCATAACCCTTCTGGGGTCCGCCTACACCTGGCAGGCCATATCACTCAAATGCTCCCACATAAAATCTGTTACCACGGTCGACAAGCCCCGCACACACCGGCACAATTTACATGCACAACCAAATCACATCAAGGAACCAATCATTGCCGCAATGTGCCATTTCAACCTTGGCTAGACAATCTATCTTCTTTTAATCATCATTAATTGCCTCAGGAACAATGACAACTTCCTTCAACCTATAGCAACTCAATCCTCACTCATCCCGAGCGACCTTGATTCACGAGACCATGCTGCCCAAATCCCGCAACCCGTCTCATACCCTTCTGATAATCTTTTCTTCAATCTGGAGTCTATTGCTCTCACTCTTCCAATACTATATTGCATGCTGAAACATATCATAGAACATTCCAACCATCCTCATTTTTCTCAGAGATTACTCTGCAAAAGCTCTATTCTCGATCATATTGCTGCCTGAAATCCTTAATTGTCGTATTCTTAACTTTTGAACTCACTAGGACCGCTATTGAGATTCACCCACTCTGACTGGCCCCAAATACAATCAACCCCAAGGCTCTCCTAGCACAGGAACACCTTTTCAATGAAACACGTAACTGAGTCACTATCCTTATAACTCGCCCATGCCTTAAACATAAATTCTGAATCTTCCAAAGCCTAAACCTGATCCAACAGGGCCAACTTTTACACATATTCGTCAAATCCCACGCACAATTACCATTTTACTCATTTTTCATCTGCTGAAATAACTTGCTAACACGCCGAAAATCCTCAACCCCATGCGAAGACAATCCTACAACCCAACTGCAGATGGTGGGACTCCCCCACTTAGTCCGAAGCTACTCCTTGCACCACTCTAGACCCTGCTGAGATCCTTTCTCCTTTGATAACACGATATTGCTCAACCAATCCTTCCAAATTCCCTTGCTAGCACTCCCTAAATACTCGAATTCTTTAGCATCATTCACACATTCTTGACTAGCCCTTAGGACCCCTCACAGAACTTGCCAACCCCGCAATTGCTAACCTATCCACAGAAGACAACCCGCCTATGGAGATCACCCACGGACACCTCCCAGCAACGCTGAAATGCACGCTCTCTGCGACCTCAATACCCCATCCTACGCGCTACTTCATTTACCAACTTACTATTCCGTCCGTTCCTCATGGACACCCATTAATGTGCGACAAATATCTTCAAATTCTAGGTTGTGCTGTCGCTCCCCCACTTTGTGACTGTTTGACTTCCGCTTCTTACACCTGGCCTCCTAGAAATAAAACCACCGCCTAGCCTCATTCCAATATCATTCTTTGTAGCTCTCAAACCAGAAGATCACCACGACTTCAAGCTCTGCGAAGATTATCTTTCTCTAGCTGCCTTCGTTATCAACACTTATCCGGTACTGAACCACCGCACCTCACGATCTCTGCCAACCATTTTCTTCAATACTCCTTCTCAACACTCTGACCCCACGCGGCTGAATAAACCATAGCACCGACAAACTTAACACATTACATTCGATCAATGACAACGACTACACGTCACAGGTGCATATCACATCTCGCTTGAAGACACCAAGTCTTACTATCTTATCAACCCCAATCGGACCATTCATAACCTAAAATACCATTCCTATGCCGGCACAAAAGCACTAAAATCTCGAAATCACGCTCTGAGGAGACCTCCCTGCAAACCATTCATCTCTCCCAACATACGGGCAAATGTTCTATCATCATATGGACACCGCGCGACGATCACTTGAAAACATCATCACTACCTGAGCACAACCTTAAGGCTCCCAGAAACACATCTACTGAGCTGAAATACATATTACCCTTTCACAGGGCTATAACAATAACCACGACCATTTACACATGGAAGCATCTCGACTTACATTCGCAGAACCATTTCCATTCCTCAAATACCTGATCCATAGCAAGCGCTTCGCGACGCATAAGATTGAGTAGGAATGAACATAGGCATAAGCCTCAAAGGAATCAACTCGCACGATGAAGAATCAAGAAGGGAAGTACTCCTAACAGCCCTGTAGCCTCTCGAAGATAAGTACAGACGTCTCTGTACCGATCCGCAAGACTCCACTAGACTTGCTCATGACTCGTGAGACCTACGGGAACCTAGCGCTCTGATACCATGTTGTCACGACCCAAAATCCATAGGTCGTGATGGCGCCGGACACCACTGCCAGGCAATCCAAATCCTTAGTTAGTTGAAATACATTCATGTTTTAACATTTTCGAAATCGTTACCTTTCCTTGCATTTCATAATCAAATAAGTAAATTTTCGTAAATTAAAATACAACATCGAATAAAATTCAGTTATTTAAAAACAGGGATCTAAAGATTTCACTTAAACAATTATCCCAGTACATATCCTAGAACCCGGTGTCACAAGTACATGAGAAATTTCTAAGAATTTATACAATCATTACAAAGCCTGTCCGAAATGCAACAGGACAAGGAAATTTAAAAATATAAATAAATACAGTCGGAAGGAGACTCTGTCAGCTGCGGATCGCCTCCGGATGATGCAGCTTGCCTAAGCCTCTAAATCCTCCACATTGCTATGAAAGTACATGTGCAATAAAATGCACAGCAAGTGTAGTATGAGTACAAAAACAATGTGTACTCAGTAAATCGCCCACCTAACCTCAGAGATGTAGTGACGAGAGGTCAATTTAGACACTTACTAAAGGTCAATTTTGGAATATTTACGAGTGACACTCAGCATGGTTTTATCATAGGCAGTTTATAAAATAGGATTTAAACATCATTCAATTTCGTTCATATTTAACACTTTATATCTTCGCCATATTAACAATTAATCGACTTGGTGATTTAATCAAATAATAATAAATGAACGGAAGGAACAACTTCTTCCAAAAGTCTTTTTAATAACTTTAAGTCTTTGTCATTTCAATCGATAATTTAACATTTCAGGCCAGTAATCAGGCGATTATCATAGTAACTACGCAGCAAATATCATGCGCAGGCAATGCCGAGGGTCGAACAGCGCGGACCAACAATAATAAATTGTGCACTGTCGAGGGTTCGACCGGCTCGAACCATTGATGCATCTATTTTCCCCGCTCGCGAATCGATCATGCGACGCGGTCAACATAAAAATAATAAGGCTAGCCTGCTCGCGAATCATACATGCGACTCAGGTGCTCATATGTACACACATTCACATAATACATCCTCATATTTATCAAGAAGCGGTGTTCTCAGGAAAGTGGTAAAAATCCTTTTTAAAATAAACATGAAATATAGGTTTTAAAATCTTTGTTTTGAAACTCATTTGTCCGGTTTAGTAATACTTCATGATACAACCCAGTCCAGGTACACATATATTCACAGCGGAAACAAATTCTCTTTTTAAAAGGTTAACAATATGAACTCTTGATTTCTTTTAAACATACAATTACGTTCCGGTCATATCACCAGTTTAATATTACAGGCAGGGTTACGGGTACACAGATAAAGCATGCTAGTGGGTCCTAGGCTACCCGAACATGGCATAATAATAGCTACGCACGGACTCCTGTCACCTCGTGCGTACGATCCCCCGAAGATAATAGCATATACTGATTTAATTCACCCAGGGGGACGATTCCCCCTCACAAAGTTAGAAATGAGACATACCTCGCTCTGAAGTTCCAACAGCGACTCCCAAGCCCTTCCGACTCCAACGGACGCACAACGCTTCGAAACTACCACATAATGGCAAAATAATGAAAAATCATCCTAATACTCACAACCAATTTAGATTATATACTTTCCTGACCCCGCTCGGAGAAATGACCAAAATGCCCTCGGGCCCACGTGCCTGGCAATCTGAAATTCTCGAAGATATATTCTACCCATAGCTTCAGTAACTCAAATATATAATTTACTCAATCATTCATGCTTAATTCGTGGCTAAAATCCAAATTTTCATTTTCTAGGTTTTTTCTTCAAAAACCTCAATTTCCCACAATTTCCCTTATCAAATCATGCATATGATCTTGTATTTAGCCTTAGAAACAAGTAGAAACAACTTACCTCTGATCCCTGATGAAATCCCCCTTGAAAAGCTCTCCAAAATCGTCTCAACCAAATGAAAAATGAAGACAATGAACCCCAAATTCTCGTTTTAAAACATTCTGCCCAGGTCGATTTCCGCACCTGTGATCTCGCAGGTGCGACCAAATCTCCCGCACCTGTGATTTTCCTCAACTTCAGCCCAAATCGCACCTGCGCCCCACTGTCCGCACCTGCGGCTTCGCAGGTGCGGAATATCCATCGCACCTGCAGTCCCCAGCCAAGCCAAGCCCACACTCGCACCTGCGGCTCGGTGCGGCCAAATCCTCGCAGGTGCGGTTACACCAGATGACAGCAGCTTCAGCCCTTTTCCAACTTCAACTTTTGATCCATTAATCACCTGGAATCCACCCGAGGCCCCGGGGACCCCATCCAATTATACCAACCTGCCCCAACATATGACACGGACTTGATCGAGCCCTCGAATCACAACAAACAACGCCGAGATCAGGAATCGCGCTCCAATCCAATTCTTTAAGAACTTAGAATTTTAAACTTCTACATCCGATGCCGAAACCTATCAAATCACGTCCAATTGACCTAAAATTTTACGCACAAGTCATATTCATCATTACAGACCTGCTCCAACTTCTGGAATCGCATTCCGACCTCGATATCAAAACTTCCATTTCCGACCGGATATTCCCAAAAACCTTCAAATTCCTATCTTTATCCAAATGACTCTAAAATGACCTACGGACATCCAAATTCATTTCCGATTGTGCTCCCAATTCCAGAATCACCAAACGGACATCAACCTCACTGATATGCACTTCAAGCCCAAATTCATGAAATCCTTCTAAAACGCTAACTTCCACAATATACGTCGAAACTCTCCCGGGTTATCCAAAACCCGATTCAGACATACACCCAAGACCGAAATAATCATACAAACCTGCTAGAACCTTCAAATCATGATTTGGAGATCGTTTACTAAAAATTCCAATCTTAGTTGATTTCTCCAACTTAAGGCTTCCGAAATGAGAATTTCCTTTTCAAATGAATTCTAAACTTCCTTGAATTCAATTCCGACCACGCCCACGGGTCACAGTACCTGAAACGAAGCTGCTCATGATGTCAAACCGCTGAACGACGCGCTAGAGCACAAAACGACCGGTTGGGTCGTTACAAAAAGTTTGGCGTGAGCAGTGCTAAATCAATTGGTACACCAATGAGCCCATCAAGAAGTCTCGACAAGGACGAAAAAGGAAATCCAGTTCATGAAAATAAACATCCTAGAGTGACTGGTTCTTTGTTTTACTTGACTTTCAGTCGCCAAAATATTATCTTTAGTGTGTGTAAATGTGCTAGGTTTCATTTAGCTCCTAAGGAATTACATATGACTGCTGTAAAGAGAATAATTTTTTACCTCATCAGAACTATTTTTATGGATTATGGTCCCACATTCTAACAATTTTAAACTTGAAGGTTTTTCAGATGCTGATCTTGCAGGTGATAAGGAAGACCGAAAAAAGCACTAGCGGAACATGTTAGTTACTGGGAAAGGCACTAATTTCATGAAACAATAAGAAACAAGGCTCAGTTGCATTATCCACAACAATGGCAGAATATATTGCCATTGTGCAATGTTGTGCACAGTTACTATGGATATCTCAACAACTAGGTAAACTATTTTTTACACCCTATTCAAATATTTTATGATAACTATAGTGCTATATGTCTCTCAAAGAATCACGTGAATCATTCTAAGGCTAATCATATTGACAGCAAACATCATTTCATTAGAGACGTCGTGCTCAAGAGAGATATAGAATTATCATTTGTTGGCACCACTGAAAAAATAGATAACATTTTTACTAAGCCTTTACTTGAAGATAGATTTTTGTCCCTAAGAGAACTACTTGGTATTTTTTGCTTGATCATAAAAATTAGGACCTATGTGTTAGTTTTTAATTCTTGTGTGTCTAGTGTTTTTAATTATGTTTTATCTGTAAGGATGCATTAATTTAGTGCCTCTGATTTTCCTCTCTTTTCCCAATATTCGCAGCTTTCAAGAAAGGAAAAGTCAATCATCGTGACCTTTACTGCCACCTTTTCCTTTCCTAGCCGTCAAAATCCCTTATTTTTAATCCCCTGAAACACTCCTCTTTGTATTCATTGCTACGAAACCATTTCTCAAAATCCTTCAATTCCTTCCTCAAAATATCTCAATGGCTAAACTCCAAAAATTTGTCTGCCTCCACTAAAAAAAGTACTAGTTCCAAGGGAAAACCCTTTTCTCAGCCTCCAGAACAAGTAGACCTAGGGTCTGACCGCTTGGAAGAGTTTGCCTCTTCTCAGACAGAACTATCAAATCACTTTCACTCAATAGGAGAAAAAGCTCTTTGAAAAAGGCTATCGAAGAACCCCATGAATTTTTACCCCCAAGAAATCCAAATTAAACCTCTCGAGTTCTCTAGAGTCCGACCAAAATTTCTGGGATACCCCAAATAGGGATTTCTTTGTTGCTCTGAAGGACAAGCCCATTTCCCACGGCAGAGTAATGGACCTTGATGATATGGAGGCAGTCAATTGTAAGGTAAAGGATCTGTTTGTTTTTCAAGGATGGTCTAAATTCCCCTCTATACCCCCTCCTAAAGTCTATGAACCTTTAGAGAGAATGTTTTATGCCAATCTTTGCTCTAGCAAGCCTGGTAAGTTAGAATCACTAGTTCTAGGGAAGCGCATTGTCCTTGATTGTGCCATGTTTGACTCAATTTTCAGTGTAAGTGCTCGTTTTCCTATGCTTTTCAAGAATACTTGGCCTGATAATTTTGAAATTTCTTTTGATAAAGAAAAATATTGTATTCCTGGGTGTCCATCTGATTCCCTTCCTAACCAGTTAGGACCTAGTGATGTTAGTTTGAAAATCGAGTTCTGGCCCACATTGTTGCAACTAATCTTCTTCCTTGTACTGGATCATTCTCCACCTTCTATGAACGAGATACCTTTCTTGTCTACTGCCTTGTGACCAAAATTAAGGTTAAACTATCCTCATAGGTCATAAACTTCATGATTGAGAGTGCTGATGATCCCACCAGTTTACCTTATGGTATGGTTATCACTCACATTTTTGAAGCTCACAACATCTCTATCCTAGAATACCCTCGTGCCTCTGTTTCCAAGTCCTACAACTCTAGAGCCTTCGCCAGTATGGGGTATGTGTGTGCTAAGGGTTCTTGGAAAAAGATGTAGGAAGGTGAAGTCAAGAGCGTTCAGCCTGATCCCAAAATCAAAGCCTATGTTTCTCATCATAGAGTAGGTGATCCTAATCTTATGGAGAAACTATCGGCTACTAACAACAAGTTGACCATCATCAAGGACCTGCTTGCCTCAACTCAATCCACTATTGGGGACATCCATGCAATCTCCAAAATTCTCTAACTTGGAGACAATGTAGTCAAAGCCTTCAAGGAAGTCCATGACAGGATTGATGGGGTGACACTTTCAGCCAATGCCAGCTTCGAACGTCTGAAGGAGGCGATTTGCAACACTCTTAATTATTTCTTTCTTTGTTAGTTATGGAAGTTTAAAACAATCTCATTTTTCTATTTTGGACTAGATAGCCATTCGCTGGATAACCTTTTTTTTGCTAAACCCTGCATGCCTATATTTTGCATATATTTTCCTATGATGTGTCTGCTTCTACTTTATTTCAACTATATATTTGTATATCTCCTCTTTTTTGATGTCAAAAAGGGGGAGAAAGAAGTGTTGAACTTTGCAGGACAGATAGCAACTCTTGTTGAGGGGGAGTCGACTGAAGTATATGCAGCACCTATCGAGGGGGAGTCGACTATAAGGAAGTAATTATTTTGTCATCATCAAAAAAGGGGAGATTGTTAATTATGAGTTTCAATGATGAAAAATAATAAATCACATGTGGTGCAGGATCACAAGGAATAAAAAGAAGCAATACCATCCGAGAATAGATTAAGGAAACACTCTATTACCAGAGCAATGCAAGGGAAATAATCAATAATTAAAAATGGAAAAGGAAGAAGCAGCGGAGTTATGGAAGAAGAACCAATCAATGATTGATGGAAGCTATTACAGGAAGGTCCCAAATCAAAGGGAAACGAGATTGCAAAAGGGTGCACTGGAGATTGTTGAAGCCAGAAATCAAGGGATCTATCACAAATCACTCAAGTAACGGAAAGATATGCCTAGCAAATGAAAATCTTGTCAAGACAACAAATCAAGGAAGATCAATGGAAACTTGTCTTTATTCCTGGAAAAAATCAATTTATGATTCCGTTCAAGGATCAACTCCCTTGAGTTTGCAATCTCTCAAGATTCACGACAATCTCTCAATATATGTTCGAGACTTGAAAAGAATATACTTTGATCAAACCAACTTCGATCTCTTTGTTCTACTTCAAACAAAACAATGGAGTATGCTCTAGATTTCTTGTGTAACAAAGAAGAGAAGAGGGAGAGAAAAGAACACTGGTAAGGCATTGTATCGATTATCGAGAAAAGAATGTGACAAAATTTGTTGGTGTATAAAAACATCAACCCATCTTTACTAAGCTACTTCATACTTGAAAGAGGTCACCCTTGAAACCCAAGGGGACTGTGTGTAGGATTCATTCTAAATCCGAACTAGTATAAAAACATATCGTGTCATTTACTTTCTGCGATTTATCTTTTTCATTCGATTCCTGAAAAGCCCAGTCGACTATAACTCAAATTAGTCAACTACTGCAAAAAAGAAAAGAAATATCACAATTTACACCCCCTCCCCCCCCCCCCCCCCCCCCCCCCCCCTGCACTTTTACGCCGACCATACAAATCCTCAAATGGATCCATCTCGATGCTGGATTGATAGCTGTTGTTATAAGTAAACTCGGCCAAGGGCAAGAACCGATCCCACTGCCCTCTAAAGTCAATCACACACGCTGGGCATATCCTCCAGAATCTGAACTATCCACTCTGATGGCCCGTCGGTCTTCGGGTGAAAGATATTGATGAGCTATACCCCAATACCCAACTTGCTCTGTAATACTCTCTAGAAATGCGAAGTGAACTAAGGGCCTCTATTTGAAATGATGGGAACAGGCATACCATGCAACCGGAAAATCTCCTAAATGTGAATCTAGGCCAATCTTTCTGAGTTCTACATAGTCATCACTGGAATAAAGTGTGCCGACTTGGTCAGCCAATCGACAATGATCCAAATGGCATTAAACTTCCTCAATGTCTGCGGCAACCCAACTACGAAGTCTACAGTGATGCGCTCCCATTTTCACTCCTGTATAACCATCTGCTGATGTAGGCCATCTGGCCTCTGGTGTTGATACTTAACCTGCTAGTAATATAGACAGCTCGCTACATACTCAACTATGTCATTCTTCAGCGGTCGCCACCAATAATTCTTCCTTAGGCCGCGATACATCTTCGTAGAACCAGGATGAGTAGAATACCGAGACCTGTGTGCCTCCTCTAGAATATTCTCCCTTAAGCCATCAACATTATAAACACATAGGTGATCCTAGAGTCACAGAACACGATCCTCACCAATAGCGACCTCCTTGGCACCACACTATAGTATCATCTCTCTAAGAACCAGCAAGTGCGGATCATCGATTAACGAGCCTTGATCTGTTCAAATAATGAAAATGACCCACAACACATGCAAGAACTCGACTGGGCTCTGAAATATCCAAACTCACAATTATGATAGCCAAGGACTGAATGTCTAAAGCCAATGGCCTCTCCTCTGCTGAAATGAATTCCAAACTAACCATACTCTTGGACTTTGTGCTTAGGACATCTGCAACCACATTCGCCTTGCCCGGATGATAAAGGTTGGTAATATCATAGTCCTTCAGCAACTCAAGCCAGCTGCTCTGCTTCAAATTAATATCCCTCTGCTTAAACAAATGCTGCAAGCTATGATGATCGGTGTAAAACTCGCAGGACACCCCATAAATATAATGCCTTCAGATCTTGAGAGCATGAACTATCGCCCCCAACTCCAAATCATGTGTATGGTAATTCTTCTCGTGGAGCTTCAGTTTACGTGAAGCATATGCAGTAACTCGCCCCACCCACATCAATACACAACCTAGACTAATGCGTGAAGTGTCATATTACACAGTATACATCCCTAAATCGGAGGGCAACACTAACATCGGTGCGGTAGTCAATGTGATCTTGTGCTTCTAAAAGCTCACCTCGCAATCATCGGACCATTTAAATGGGGCACCCTTCTGGGTCAATCTAGTCAAAGGTGCCGCAATAGACGAGAATCCCTCCACAAACTGACAATAATAACCTGCTAAACCTAAGAAGCTCTTGATCCCCGTCACTGGGGTAGGATGAGGCCAACTCTGGACTACTTCGAACTTCCTAGGATATACCTTAATACCTCACCTGATACAACATTTCCCAATAATGCCACAGAATCTAACCAGAACTCGCACTTGGAGAACTTAGCATATAACTTCTATTCCCGCCAAGGTCTGAAGCACAACTCTCAAATGCTGCTCGTGTTGCTCCAAACTATGTGAGTAGATCAATATGTCATCAATGAAGACAATAAGAAATGATTGAAGATAAGGCATGAACATTCGGTTCATTAAATCCATAAACGTTGTTGGGGCATTGGTCAAGCCGAAGGACATCGCTAGAAACTCATAGTGCCTCCGAAGCACGAATCTTCAGCTGATGTTACCCAGATCTCAATTCGAACTTAGAAAACACCCTGGCACCCAGCAACTGGTCTAGCAAATCATCAATGCGCGGTAACGAGTACTTGTTCTAAATGGTAACTTTGTTCAACGGGCGGTAATCGATGCACATTTGCATACTTCCATCCTTTTGTTTCACAAATAATATCGATGGCCCCAAGGGGACACACTCATCCTAATGGACCCCTTTGCGGGTAGCGCCTAATGTTTTTCCTTCAACCCATTCAACTCTTTCGGAACCATGCGGTACGGTGAAATGGAGATAGGATAGGTACCTGGCGCCAAATCAATACAAAAATTGATATCACAATCTGGTGGTATGCCGGTAGATCAGAAAGAAACACATCAGAGAACTCCCGCACCACGGGCACTAAATCAATTGTGGGAGTCTCTGTAACACTCCCTAATATAATCTAGATAGTCCAACGAACCCTTCTCAACCATATGTCGAGACTTCAAGAAAGAGATAACTCGAATAGATGTACTGATAGATGAACCCTTTCACTCCAACCTAAGAAATTCTGGCATTGCCAAGGTAACAGTCTTGGCATAGCAATTTAGAACAGCATGGTACGGAGACAACCAGTCCATGCCCAAGATGACCTCAAAATCAATCATATCAAGCAACAGAAGATCCTCTATCTCAGATCCTGCACGATTAGTGCATAGCGTGATTACATAAAAAATATGTATCTAGTAAGTATCTAGTCTAACCTCAAAGAAATAGTGACGAGGTGTCGACATCGACACTTACTAGAGGTTCATAAATAAAGTGCATGAATCATAAATAGGCATGAAATACAACAATAACAATGATATAAGAAACATTAATTAATGATTCTTAAGCGTAATATCAATTTAAAGTCTCTAGCTATCATAGGCCAAGTCTGAAATACATGAGAACCACCAAGTAGTTTTCAACTCTCAGATAAAGAAATAAATATCTAGTATAATCGGACTTTGAGAAATATCACACACGATTTATGCCAAATTTGTACGACCCGATCCAGAATTGTGTGTACACTGCCGAGGTTTGACCGACGCGAATAATAGATACATCTAACATACCGCCGAGGCGTTCGGCCTAATCCACAAGAATATAGAAAACTTTACAAACTCCAATCAACAACTACTACATAGGAATAATACTCAAAGAAGTCATAATTTTCGCTAACAATCAAGTATTCCGCCAAAACTCAAAGTATTGAAGTTCAGTATTTTAAAATAATTTATCCAACTTCAAATATAAATTCAAGTGAATAAACTAACGAGTTGGGTTCAAATAATACAAGTAATACACGGTAAAGTCCTAAGTCTACTCCGACATAAGCATGATTTTAGCTACGTATGGACGCTCATCACATCATGCGTACGTAGCATCCAGAATTATTAGAAAATAACTATTTAAAACACCTATGGAGATAATTTTCTCTTAAAAGGTTAGGCAAGAGACTTACCTCATCTCCAAGTCGTCTTTCCGGTCCACAATTCACACTAAAAGCCTCAAATCAGTGCCAAGCAATCCGAAACTAGCCGAAGATTGTACAAACTAATAAATATATGCTCAGAAGTTTATAATTTAACTATTAGAGTAATTACTCAACCCAATTTGGAAGATTCCTAAAATTTACCCTCGGGCCCACGTACCTAGATTCCAAAAAATTTTGTAATAAATGTTATCCATAACCTCTCGAACACAAATATGTAATTTATACTCAATTCCATAATCATTTTCGTGGTCTAATCCTATTTTTATCAAACCTAGGTTTTTCAACAAAATTTGAAAATATCCAATGTTAAAATCTGCCCATAATCCATGTATTAAACTCACATTGTATAGAGATTACTTACCTCAATATGATAGATGAAAAATCCTCTTCAAAGAGCTCTAAAATCAGCCACAAGTTGACACAAATGAACAAAATAAGGCAAAGTCCCGTTTTTAATCAAGTTTACTGCCTAGGGATCCTTCTTCGCGATCGCGAAGGCAAAGCTTTCCCAGGCTCAGAAACTCTACTTCACGAACGCGAGGGCAAACTCATTATCGTGAAGGCTTTCCCAGCCTGAGCTTCGCGGATGCGGTAAGACCTTCGTGAATGCAATCAAACTTTTAGGAACACGAAGAGTAATAGCATCTGACCGTCCCAGGCCCCTTTCATCTATGCAAATACGGATCTGCCCACACGAACGCGAAGGCCACAGGTCCTAAACCTTTGCAAATCGACCTGTTGACCGCGAACACAAAGAGCAAAAATTCCCAGTTCCAAAATTCCTTCTCCGCGAATGCAATACCACCTTCGCGTTTGCAAAGAAGGAAACTAGAACCAGCATATCAACAATTTTGGACTTAGCTCTGAGCGGTACGAAACACACCTGAGCCATCTGGTACCCCATCCAACTGCACCAACAAGTCCATAAACATAATAAGGACCTGCTCGAACCCTCACAATACGTAAAACAACATCAAAACAAAGAATCGCACCTCAAAACCAAATTGATCAACTTATGTACTTCAAACTTCCTCAACTACCTCTGAAAGCGTCGAATCATACTTAGACAACTCTTAATGATGCCAAATTTTGCGTACAAGTCACAAATTACATACGAACCTATCCCCAGGTTCGGAATCCCAAATAGACCTTGATTACATCAAAGTCTACTTCGAACCAAATTTAAAGAACTTGAAAACCTTCAATGCACCAATTTTAACATTGAGGGTCGAAACGCTCTTGGATCACCCTGTCACGACCCAAAATACATAAGTCATGACGACACCTAACCTAACCTGCTAGGTAAGACAATAGTCACATGATTAACAATGAAAATGAAATAACATAATCTAATAACTCAACAACGGAGTAAGACCATAAATATCTGAGAATAAGGTCAAAATGCACAACCAACCTCAAAATATGGTGTCAACAAGTACACGAGCACTACTGAATAACAAGGTACGAAATAAATCTTATGATACAATTCTCTGAACATGATAAATAGTAACTATAAAGATAATAGGAAGAGAATTTCAAGGCCTGTGGACGGTCAGCTACCTCGTAGTCTCCCAAATAGTTGGCACGACTCAAGCCTGAAAATCACCTCGACCGGATGTACTTATATATGCACACGAAGTGCAAAATATAGTATGAGTACAACCGACCCAATGTACTCAATAAATAACAACACTAACCTTGGGTTGAAAGCAGTGACGAGCTCAGAACAACAGTCAAATGCCAGTATCAATTATCGAAAACAGTTCAAAAAATATAAGATAAACCACATAAATAGTAACTCAATGATATCAAGTACATCTTGTCCTCATTCTAGTAATTTAGGCATGTTTGCAAGTATAACAGTTTAAACCGGGACACAGGTAAACATGTCAATTACCAGTTAGCATGAGGAAAGTATATCTATATGCCTACATGTCAAGTATACACATATATCAATAGTATCATAGTAGATCCATCAAGAGTATTTACACTTAGCACTATACGGGTGCCTAGAATAGCTGCCCATCATCAACCACATATATGAAATATTGTGCATATGCCCACTGCTGTCATGTCAGACTTTGGGGGGGGGGGGGGG
>ML372220.1:45585-79799 GCA_005239525.1 Nicotiana knightiana
AATCTTTCCAGTTAGCATATTACAAGAACAATTGATTGGACTAGATATATTTAGACTAAATATGTTTATTATATATTATACTATGTGCTGCAATACTTGTGTTTCTGTGACACACTAAATTTACATGGAATTAATACTATTTTTTTTTTTTCCTATTTTGTGACCCCCCAGGCAACTTTTGAAACCAAAATGTCGTCATTACAAGAGAGCAAAACCAACAATGATCAAAACAATGTCGATTCAACCTCTGCTGAAATTGGGCCATCGAGTGCTACTGTGTCTGCAGACCCTCCTGTGCAGAAACAACGTCAAATACTCTTTGGTTCTTTTTTGGTAACTACAGATCAAAATGCTCTATTCATTAATATATAATTTCTTCATCTTTTCATGTTACCATTAATGAATATTGATTTTTTTTTTTTCTAGAGTGAGTCATTTTCTCCGAATTAATATATCTAATTACAAGCTAATGTACATTCTTTTGATTTGGTTGAAAAGGACCAAAATGCTCCAGCAGAGGAAGATGAGTTGAGAATGCTTGTCCTAAACCTTAAAAGGAAAAATTTGCTGCTGAAAAGCTACGAGGATAACATGGGGAGTGTGTCACAAGGGAACAAGCCTGTACTAAGGTGGACATTTGAGTTATTTCATTTGCAATACCAAATATTAATGTAGCATAGTTAATTATCCACTTATTGTATGTTCATTAATTATTAGTGGAATATTCTTCACTAGTTTGCTAAAATATACAATTTATAATCAAATAAACTTGTAAAAACTCATGCTCTTTTACTTGACAGGCCTGCAATTAACCAACATCCCGAACTGAATTTTACTCTTGGCCCAAATTTATCGCTAGGGGTATGTTTCTTTGTCCTTGGCTTCCTTTCCCTTATGTATTTCTTTATTTTAAATATTTTCAAATATTTGGGTGATGCTTTGGAATTCAACTTTACACGTAAATATCATTTTTTTGGTATAGGGATACAATGCCAACACTATTCAGGCTCCCCTTCCTGCTGCAGGAGGTCTAGAAGCTAATAGCTCAAGGGTATAACTATCAAAAATTTTATGTATTCTTGAGTTGTTATGTAAATAAACTTCTTACAAGTAATATTTTATAAATTATCCTCTCTTTTTAATATATATATATATATATATATAATGGATGTAGGTTAATTATCCACGTGGTAGAATGCCACTTATGGGATCATCTTCTCGTTCTGGAGTACGTTTCATCTCTGATTTATTTTCAATAATAATTTACATTGCACTTTATCTGCATATATTATTTTGAAAAAGATTTGTATTCATGTGTTTTTAATTTCCTTTATGGGATGAATGCAGAAAGCGGTTGTTGAGGGAGAAAACACAGCGAAGCAGAATAGCCAGCCGAGAAGAGACACGCCTTGGGTTCGCAGGTAATATCGATATTTTACATAAAATTGATAAATTAGCTGTTTGATTTTATAAAAACAAAAATATTTTTCCAAAAACAAAACCAAATCCCATATTAGTCATAATACTAGTTATACGGGTCTAAAATTATCTGCAAAAGCGATTATCAATTCAAATTAATTATTAGCGCATAAAAATAGAAGAATTCAAATTAATGTGAAATAATTATAGTTGGAAAACTTGAAACGTAGGCCTATTAGCAACCGGCTTTATGACCCAAGCTATGCTGCACGAGGTGAACCAGTGGATCCCCACTTGCGTATGCTTAAGCAAAATCCAAACTTCTGTAAGTTATTTAATTTTCTGATATAGCATCCCTATTTGATTCTTGAAATACAAAGCCAAATGAAAATTAGTCTTTATTCTATAATTTAAAATTTATAAAAGTTTATCTGCACCCTTTGAAATGCAGGTACTACTCCAAAGGCACGTAAGTGATAATGCAGCTGGCATGGATCTGAGTAGCAAGCTAGGAGTCCTTTCGTGGAACATTAATTCTCCTTCTTATTTTGTTTTCTTTTCCATCTTTTATTTCTGTTTAAAAACATTATATGGCATTGTTGCCTGTTTTGAATGATGTATTGATCACCACATTTCTTCCTTAAACTCTATTCAAGTCCAATGATTCGTGTTTCGTAGTTAAAAGAAGTTGTTATGCTTTGCATTGCCATAGATTTGACTCGAGACATAAAAAATGACTTATTATATGTTTCATAAGAAGGTGCAGTAGCCAGTCACATATATTAGATTTATAATAAACTCAGTTGATTTAAATCGTAGATTCGTCTTTAGGCGAAGAAGTAATTTTGCATTTATAGGGTTGCTATATTTGGGTCGGTGATTCAGGGGGACGGAGAGATCGACGAGGAAGTCGCTCATTGTATAGGGGAGGGTTGGATGAAATGGAGGCTTGCATCTGGAGTCTTGTGTGACAAGAAAGTGTCAAGATACTCAAAGGTAAGTTTTATAGAGCTGTGGTTAGACCGGTCATGTTGTATGGGAGTAGAGTGTTGGCCATTTAAGAACTCCCATATTCAGAAGATGAAGGTAGCAGAGATGAGGATGTTGAGGTGGATGTGTGGGAACACTAGGATAGACAAAATTAGGAATGAAGATATTCGGGAGAAGGTGGGTGTGGCCCATGTGGATGATAAGATGCGGAAAGGGAGGCTCGGATGGTTCGGGCACATGCGGAGGAGAAGCCTTGATGCTCCGGTGAGGAGGTGTGAGAGGTTGGATGTGGTGGGTACGAGAAGAGGTAGAGGGTGGCCTAAGAAGTATTGGGGAGAGGTGATCAGGCAGGACATGGCAGGATTGCAGATTTCCGAGTACATGGCCCTTGATAGGAAGGTCTGAAAGTCACATGAGAGTTGTAGGCTAGGGGATAGTAGAGCTTTCCCTACTTCATACCCGGGGTGGGACGGGGTTGGATAGGGTTGATCTTAAATGGCTTGCGGTTTATGTTGAGTCAACGCTATCCTTGTTGTTTATCTTAGCCCCGGGCCTTAGATACAGGCTACTGCAATTGCATGTCATTTATCTTTTGATTTTTATGCTTCTGTTACTATTTCTACGGTTTCTGCAGTTACTAATGAATTATCTTTTCTTATTTTTATTTTCGTCTTCCTGAGTCGAGAGTCTATCGGAAAAAACTTCTCTGCCCTATTAGGTTAGGGGTAAGGCCTGCGTACACATTATCTTCCCCAAACCCCCTTTATGGGATTTTACTGGACAGTTGTAGTTGTTGTTGTAGGGTTGCTCTACTTCATGCACGCGAATTCGATCTGTATATGTTTCATAAAGTGTATTCGTTAGCAACTCAACTGATACATATTTTTTTCTAGCACTTAAGATCTAAGCTCCCATATGGTCCATAAGTTTTTTTTTTTTCACTTTTTTTCAAAAATCTTTTGAAATTATTGTTTTGTTTAAAAAAACTGACCAGCTTTTGCGCAGTTTTTGAATTTTTTGAAAATATTGTTTGTTCTTGAAATTTGATTAGTTTTTGAAAAACAAAATTTTGTGGAAAAAATTTCTAGTTCCTTGGGCTAGTTTTTGGGTGAAAATATTTCTTCCACTCACAAAAATTCAACTTTTTTTCAAGTAAAATGCAAGTGCAAATATAACTTCAACTTCCAAAAATTATGTTTCAACCCAATTTCAAAAACTCTTTTTTTTTCAAGTTTCAACCAATTATCTATGTCTAAACGCCTACTTAGACTAGTTTTTCAAGTATTTTTCTCGCAAAACTTCAACTTCTTTTCAAGTAAAATGCATGTCCAAAGTCCAAATACAATTTTAACTTCCATAAGTCATTTTTCATAAGTTTCAACTAAATTTATATCCAAACGTTAGCTAATTCTGCACCAACTATTTTTTAATATATGATAAACTTATTCCTCACTAGCTACTACAAATATATTGTAGACACCTAATTTGAATTTAAACACGCGCACTTGTTCCCACTCTCTTCTAGTACTGTTGAAAACAGTAAGATTTGGAGGAAGAACACAGGGAGTAGCCACTTAATTCTAGGTATTGTAAGAGTGAGGATTAATTACTTGAATAATGGTGACAAAAGGGCCAGGGCAAGATTCTATTATCCAAAATGGTATTGCCATGGCATTTTTTCAAAGCTTTCTACATTCAGACTGGAGCTGCTTCCTTGTGAATGTGGTGGAACCATTGCTGTCAAAAAGTTATTCCTGCAAGAAATTTGTCAAATATAACAATGGAAAAGAACCACACAAAAAAAAAAAACATCCAAGTAATAGCTTTAGAGTTTCGAGTATGGTTGTATATAAACTTAAGTATTCTCCTGGTTCTAGTTAGAACTGTGCTAAATATAATGGGTGATAATTAGATGTATTTATCATTATTGAACTTTTGAGCTATTAGTGGATCTGTAAGTTTTCACTTGACTAGATATGGTCTTAATTAACTTGAAATAGTAGTCATTCCATGTATGGTAAAACTATGGACTGAGAGTGAACAGAGTACGTAATATTAATCGTATATACTTTGAAAGCTACAAATCTTTGGAATTAATTATCATTATCAAGCAAAAGTTGAAAGAAATTTAAAGAATAGGACCTAAATATACCTCTCGGAAGTTCCACACATGACAGATGAGTCGAAAAGTTGTGGTTGATTAAGAGCATTGTCATAAGCCAACAAAACCGCCTCACTTCCCTCTTCGCTTGTCTTCTCTTTCGAACTTAGGTTCATCTTCGCAAAGAATATATATCGATAAATATTTTTTAAAATAATATTATGATCCGCCAAATTTAAATTGGAGCTTGCATAATAAATGTTTACCTCGAAATAACAATTAAACTTGTAATGTGGTTATAAGGATATGCGATCTAATTCAATGCTAATTGATAAATAACTAAACGAATAAAGGAATTAAATGATTTAAATGGATCAAACCTGAATAATTGCAAGTTATCAAATCCGATCTGGATTAGACTCGAGATCAAGTGCGAAGAATAGTAAGATCAGCAATAGTAATATGAACAATAAGAACTATAAAAAGTTCAGAGTGAAAAAAGAGCAGAGTGCTTTGTATTTCTCAGTAATGGTGTAAGTGGTAAGTGTTTATGATGATAACAATTATAATATGTCTTACAAATGAACAGGGTCCCTTTTTATATAGTAGAGGAATCCTATATAAGGTATAACTCTAATTTCGGAAGTAAAATACACGATTGATACCATTAACCGTTAATTGTTCTATTGGTTCCGAGATTCTCACCGAGATAGGTGGTCGATCGCGGATATCTCGTGATTCTGTTACTGCGGTGTCGATTTAGCCCGATCTCGATCCCTTAGTCTTCATATTCTCTAAGCTCGAACTTGCTTCGATACCGGCTCATTCTCGAGACATACCCTCGAACCCGTATAATAGGGTATGCTCGATTTTTACCGTATACAGATAGTTCCCGCGTTTCATAGAATGAAATGATCATAAACGATTTGAGCCCTGATTCTTCGATACCTTAACCATGACATCATCCTCATGACATAAGCGATGGATGTGACCGAAACGTCTTGTCGGTTCAGTTCCCAAGAACCATCAATGCTTGCCAGTCGCCGGTCGGCCATTTGTGATACCGAACCGTCGTTTGAAATCTATAAATATTACCTCTCCAATTGATTTCAAACTTTACTTTGCTTTAAACTTCACCCCTGCCTGATTAAATCTTTCAACCTTTAAAATATTCTTGCGTTCTTCATATCTCCGCCAATCTTGCCCCTACTTTCTGCTTTTCTCACTTATATCCATGGCTAAGACCTCTAAAACAGTGCCGCAAAAGGAAAGAGTTTCCTCTTCAAAGACGGCTGGCGACAATACGCCGGTGGATCTGTGCATTGTAGAGTGTGTTCCTGGGCTGTGTGAACTGACTTCTGAGGTCAAGGTGGACAGGCCCCTTTCAGTTCCCGGTCGGTGTGAGCCCGTGTCCCGTTATATTTGCTTGATATCTGAAGACGATCTCGAGCAAGTGAAAAAGGACTGCAATTGGGGTGACAAAGAGGTGGTGGTTCCCTCGCCTAAGGAAGATATCACCACTTATGTGAAATGGTTTTTGAGTGTTTACACTTACCCTTTCACATTGGGGCCCGTGGACCCGGTCATACTCGACTTTTGCCGCCAATATCGAGTGACCCTGGGGAAAGTCCACCCTTCGTTTTGGCGCATCGTGATCCTGCTCAGATTCTCTTCGAGCAAAGTCGAGGGAATGTCTTTCACCCTCGACCATCTAATCAGGTTGTACAATCCTCGGCTCTACCAAGATATTTTAATAAAGCTCCAACGTCGGGCTACAAAAACATTGTTCTTGAGCATAGATGAAGACAAGGATTGGGGCTGGATGGGTCGGTTCGTCCGAATCAGGACCTCCGATTTGATTCCTACCGAGAAGATGTCATTCCTCGAGGAATGGAATATGAAACGTAAGTCCGATTTTCGTCGCTAGTGTATGATTTCTTGCTTGATTGATATCTCTCCTCGATCTAAGTTGTGGTGCAACTTCTGCTTAGTTCCCCGGTGCTATCTCGGATCTCGAAGGCTGGGTTCGCCAACTAACCTCCAGCTCTTCATACTCCGAGTGTTGCTGGCGAGATTTGTCCAAGGGCCGATGGGAAGCTAAGAACCATGGTGTGTTCCTCTGTCCATATGCAGATGTCTTTCCATAAGAATATCGGTTTTTAACTTAGTCTTTTTGTGTAGGCCTCGGAGAGAATGTAGTCATGAGGCCACCCCCTGAATAGGGGGTTCCACAACCACCCAAAGAGAAGAAGCGGCGAAGGGTCTCGTCCCCTGGTACCCCGAAGCCCAAGAAGAGAAAGGTCCAAAAATTGAGGATTGTCTTTGCCGTTGTGCTCGTCAATGTGGCCCAAAGACTTCGGGAGGAGGACGCGGCAACACAAGGTGATGGTGACTGCATTTTGATGGTCCCTGAGGGGGAAGCACTGCAGCTTCCGAGGTTTCCGAGCCGGCAGTGGATGAGTCAGCTTGATCTCGAGTTAGGGGGATCTCGGAGGGAGATCTGAGCGGAGAGTCGCCGAGCTATCGGGTGGTAAGGTCACTTCTTGTTGTATCGAAAGAATGGCAGATGTTCCCGAAGGTCCAGCTCCAAGGCCCTTAGAGGAGAGGAGAATGTTCCGAGCGATTCTCTTTGGGCAATAAATATAGATGATTCACCGTCCAGTCCCTTATTTTCCGAGGGGCAATTTCAAGATGTTCGGACTATGAAAACTTCTGATGCAGAGCTAGCCCAATTTGAGCGACATATTCCGAGAGCGCTTTGCCGGGGTCGAGGAATATCTCGATCCAGACGCGTCGTTCGTATTCAACGAAGCCCAACATCTCTTGAAACGGGTAAGTATTTTTCCTTTTCGCTCACATCTAGTTCGTATCTTTTCAAGACCAACTCCTTTCTTCATGTGCAGGCTTTGGTGCTCCATCAAGAGGCATCTTTCAAATCTCGGGCGGAGCTGACCCGATGTGAGGCCAAGCTCAAAAAGCTCGTAAACGAGAGGGATGACCTGAAACTCCTTTACGTTCGGAAGGAGAAGGAGATTGCGACCATCTGAGATGAACTTACAAGAGCTCGTCAAGATCATACCAAGCTCATCGAGAAGGTAACTTAATTTCTTGAAACTTTGTAAAACATTAATTCAAATTTGGTGACGAACTCTTCGATTTCGCAGTTTCAGCAGAAGGACGAACGGGTGTTGTAGCTTCGAGAAGAGGCTAAGATGAAGGAGGCTGAAACTCTAGGGTGGAGACAGCACATGTAACGCCTCACCTCGGAGAAGGATGCACTTTGAGCCCAGTTAACTTCGGCTGAGCGCCAGCTCCAGAGTGCAAAGGAGGAAAGTCTAGCTCAAGCACGTAGTACCGAGGAGGTTGAAGTTTTCCTTGCTAAAGCTAAAGCTGAGACGGAGGCGCTTGTGGCCTCTTATCGAGCCGATGCCGAGGGCGCCAATCTTCGGGCACATGAAATCTCTACTTCAGCTGAGATTAGGTTATCATGTGCTCTTGCTCATGCTAGGCAGTGTTCTCGGAGAGAGGCTTTAAAAGAGATGCATGCTCGTGGTTTCGACCTCTCTTCTCATATCGAGAAGGCAAAAACTTTGGAGGATGAGGTCGCGCTCTCTGATGAAGAGGGCTCTGTTAGCGGATCCGAGGACGAGGGAGACGAGGCCTCTGAAAGAGTCTCCCCCGAAGAAGTCGCTCGGGAGTGAGCCGGTCTCGAGGGGGGCTAGCCTGATTAGATTGTAACTTCTTTTTTCTTTTTTCTTTTGTAAGTCTCCGACTGACTCCTTGTATATATATTTTTGATATAATGAAAATTTTTCTTTTGATGCCTTCATGAGTTTTTCTTTCATGTCCCTTGTATGTTTACTTGTTCTTGCTGAAAGATTTTTACTGCTTCATTTCAACATGTGATCGAGATAAACCCTTAGGCTCTATGTTTTTATAGGGGCGAGTCCCCAAGCTATGAAGGTAAGTCCCTGAGTCCGAAACTTATTTGAGAACTCGTCTCGGGAATGGCTCGTTTCGAACTGTAGATGAGCTATCTTAGATAACCAAGCTCTGATAGTTTTATAGAATAAGGTAGACACTTATGTTTTTATCAATGATTGTTAAACTTTCGAGCTCACTGTTACATCTTTTATGTGAATATTCGAGCTGTAGTTAATTGTTTGTTTAAGCTCGTAATAATCGAACACTTGGGTTCAAATTGAGTGAGAGCGAGGTCTCGAACTCTAATCGTATCGGCCTTTAGGGTCTTTTATATTGGCCCTTGGGCTCTTTAAATCGACCCTTAGGCTCTTTAAGTTGGGACAATTCGGCCTCTAAAAACGGCTATAATTTTTCCCTCTTTTCGGCTAAAAGACTTGATGAAAAGTTCTTTATGCCTTAGCATGTGTTTTTTGTACCCGTTGGTTTTTTCGAGGCTCAACGATCGGATCCCAATTTTTTTAACTTGTTTGCGTTAAGATAATTTAATACCTTTTGAGGCCTTTTCGAAGGCTGATATTATCAAAGCCTTTAAATGTTTTGAGGGCTGATTTAACGAAGCCCTTATTTGTTTGCTTTGCCGAGGGTAGCCTTATTTAACCGGTTTTTCGAAGTGTTATAATGCCTTTAGTTTATGGCGGAAGTCGGACGTCTCCGAGCCGCATTATTTCGGTTGTAGCCTTTTTCTATGACCGTAGTCTTTAATATGGCCGTAGCCTTCGGGCATGTCTCTTGGACTTGTTTCCCGATAACATTTCGAACTTGTTTGAAATGTTAGTCCTCGAGTGTGATGGCCTTGGACTATATATCGAGGGATTCCTCTTTGAGGTCTTATGATTTCGAACTTAGATAGCTCGAGTAGGTAGTCCCCGAGTGTTCGAGGTACGCTTGCACTTGGCCCTTGGACCATTTTTCGCAAGTGTTAGTTTTTCAAAATAGATCATAAGTACATGACTCGTATAATAGAAATTCTACTTCAAACATGAGATGTTTGAGAAAAAAGAGAGAGCTTCTTTGTATTACCCATACATGCGTACATGTTTTGTTGTCGGAACTCAGCTAATCTATATGGACACGGTTCATTTGACCGTTTGGCCCATTACAAATTTCTTCTTATCGAAACCCATTTACATAACATCTGAGGATGATGTCACCCAGTATTCGAGGCTAATTGCAAAGAAGCCTTGGATACTGTTGAATTACCCCAAGGTAGCAAATATTTGTTGCCTCGTTATTAACCTTGCCGGAAAAATCCATTTGGGATAAAAATCGGTCTAAGGGAAAAGGAGTGCAACGTGTACTTTAAAATTTGAGGTCTCGATTTCTTGGACTGGATACCTGCAAGAAGTTAGTTTCGAATAAATGAAAAAGGAGAAAATCCATACCTTAGCAATAATATCGCTTGAGGAGTGATATGTTCCAATTATTCGACAATGGCTCGCCGTCCATTGTTCCAAGCTTGTACGATCCTTTCCCGACTATGTTGAGGATTTGATAGGGTCCTTCCCAGTTAGGACCGCGTTTCCCTTCATTAGGGTCTTGAGTATTGATGGTGATTTTCCTTAAGACCAAGTCCCCGACTTTGAAGTGTCGAAGATTGGTTCTTCTATTGTAATACCTCTTGATTCGTTGCTTTTGCGCGGCCATTCGAACGAGTGTCGCTTCTCGTCTTTCATCTAGTAATTCGAGGCTAGTATTCATTGTCTCGTGGTATTAAGGCTTCGGAGCCATAGACTAAAGAAAACGGAGTTGCTCCGGTACTGGACTTCGATGTCATCAGATATGCCCATAAACCTCGAGCAATTTTTCTCTCCACTTCCCTTTGGCTTCGTTTAGCCTTTTGTTCAAGTTTTGGATAATAATTTTATTTGTTGATTCGGCCTGTCCGTTTCCACTAGGATGATATGGCGTCGATAGTATCCTCTTTATTTTGTGATCTTCGAGGAATTTCGTTACTTTACTGTCGATGAATTGTTTGCCATTATCACAGACTATCTCCGCAGGTATCCCAAATCAACATGCAATGTGATCCCATATGAAGTCGATCACTTCTTTTTCTCTGACTTTCTCGAAGGGCTGTGCTTCAACCCATTTAGAGAAATAGTCAGTCATAAATAATATGAATTTAGCTTTACCTGGGGTCGATGGCAGAGGACCGACGATGTCCATTCCCCATTTCATGAATGGCCATAGGGACAGGACCAAGTGAAGCTGTTCATCGGGCTGGTGAACCATTGGTGCAAACCTTTGACATTTGTCGCATCTTCGAACGAAATCCTTAAGAGTCTTTCTCCATGCTATACCAATAGCATCCTGCTCTGATGACCTTTCAAACTAGTGTCTCCGCGCCAGAATGGTTCCCACAAGTGCCTTCGTGGATTTCCCGCAAAACATAGTCAGTATCTCCCGACCCCAAGCATACTGCCAATGGACCATCGAACGTCCGTCTGTATGACGCTTCATCTTTGTCTAATGTGAACCGAGTGGATTTAGTTTGTAAGGTCTTTGATTCCTTAGGATCCGACATAAGCTTCTCGTTCTTCAAATATTCGATGTATTTGTTCCTCCAAACCCAGGTTAAGCTTGTAGAATCGATTTCAGCATGACCTTCCTCGATTACAGACCTCGAGAGTTGGACGATGGTCCCCGAGCTGATTTCGTCTTCGACGACCGACGATCCCAAGTTGGCAAGTGCATCAGCCTCGGTATTTTTTCTCGAGGTACATGCTGCAGGGTCCATTCTTTGAAGCGGTGTAAGGTGAACTACAATTTGTCTAAGTACCTTTGCATCCTGTCCTCTCGAACTTCAAAGGTTCTGTTTACCTGGTTAACTACCAGTAGAAGTCACATTTAGCTTTGATAACTTCCGCTCCCAAGCTTTTAGCTAGTTCGAGACCTGCAATTATAGCCTCATACTCGGCCTGGTTGTTAGTCAGTTTGGAAGTTTTAATCAATTGTTGAATAACATTTCCCGTAGGCGGTTTCAAAACAATACCAATCCTGGATCTTTTCACGTTCGAGGCTCTGTCCATGAAGAGGGTCCATACCCCCGATGATGTACCCGATTTTAGCAGAAGTTCCTTTTCCACTTCGAGTACGAGGGTTGGGGAAAATTCTACCGCGAAGTCTGCTAATATTTGAGACTTGATGGCCGTTTGAGGTTGATATTCAATATCGTACCCGCCGAGTTTCACGGCCCATTTGGCCACTCGGCCTGATAACTCGAGCTTGTGCAATATATTTCGAAAGGGATATGTGGTAATAACACATATAGGGTGACATTGAAAATACGGTTTTAGTTTTCTACATGCACTTATTAATGCAAGTGCCAATTTTTCTAGGTGTGGATACCTAGTTTCAGCATCTCCTAAGGTTCGACTCACATAGTAAACTGGAAATTGCGTACCTTGTTCTTCTCGAACTAATACCCCATTTACCGCTATCTCGGACACCGCTAAGTATAGGTATAACTTCTCATCTGCCTTTGGGGTGTGGAGAAAAGGTGGGCTCGATAGGTACCGTTTCAACTCCTCCAATGCTTGCTGACATTCCAAAGTCCATATAAAATCATTTTTCTTTTTAAATAAGGAAAAGAAGATGTGGCTCCAATATGATGACCTCGATATGAACTAGCCTAGGGCAGCTATCCGTCCGGTTAGCCTCTGAACGGATTTTACACTGTCCACAATGGAGATGTCCTCGATGGCCTTGATCTTATCGGGATTAATCTTAATTCCCCGATTTGACACCATGAAGCCGAGGAATTTGCCCGAGCCGACCCCGAAAGCATATTTTTCGGGGTTAAGCTTCATGTCGTATTTCCTCAAGATTTTGAATGTCTCCTGCAAATGAGTCAAATGGTCCTCTGCACGCAGGGACTTAACTAACATATCGTCAATGTAAAGTTCCATTGATTTTCCTATATTTCTTCGAATATCTTGTTAACTAGGCGTTGATATGTAGCCCCCGCATTTTTTAGCCCGAAGGGTATTACATTATAGCAGTAAGTTCCATACTAAGTGATAAAAGAAGTTTTTTCCTGGTCTTCTGGTTCCATCTGGATTTGGTTGTACCCAGAATAAGCATTGAGAAAAGTAAGTATCTCATGGCCAGTCATATCATCGATCATTCGATCGATGTTAGGAAAAAGAAAAAGAATCTTTCGGACATGCTTTATTTAGGTCCTAATAATATACACACATTCTAAATTTGCTCCCCTTTTTGGGGACTACGACTACGTTGGCTAACCACTCGGGATATTTCACTTCCTGAATGGATCCTATTTTAAGAAGTTTAGTTACCTCTTCCTTTATGAAGGCGTGCTTTACTTCGGACTGAGGCCTTCTATTTTGCTTTATCAGTTTGAACTTGGGATCCAGGCTCAACCGATGGGTTGTAATCTCGGGTGGGATTCCTGTCATGTCTAAATGGGACCATGAAAGGCAATCCATGTTATCAATAAGAAATTGAATGAGTTTTTTCCTGATTTCGGGGGTTAACCCCGTTCCTAGTATACCTTGCGTTCGGGTAGATACTCGATGAGTATCACCTGTTCCAGCTCTTCGACCGTCGGTTTGGTTGCATCTGATTCTTCGGGAACAACGAAAGTTTGAGGAGTGAGAAAACCCTCTTCATCATTTTCAATTACCTGCTTATCCGATTCAGTCGAGGCTAGGGATGGTGATTGCTATTTGGCCGCTTGCTTATCTTTAGTGCTTGACTTTTCTGAAGTCGAAGGTGCTGGTATCGGCGTCACCTCATCGACTGCAAATATCTCTTTTGTTGCGTGATGTTCCCCATAAACCGTTTTCACACCATCCACTGTTGGGAACTTCATCATTTGGTGAAGGGTTGACGGTACTGCCCTCATGTTGTGGATCCATGGCCTTCCGAGCAGTGCATTGTACCTCATGCCGCCTTCGATGACATGAAATTTTGTGTCTTGGATGGTCCCGGCCACGTTTACTGGCAAGATTATTTCTCCCTTTGTTGTTTCACTAGCCATGTTGAAGTCGTTTAGGACTCGTGATGCAGTTGCAATCTGGTCTAGCAGGCCGAGCTGCTCTACGACCCTCGATCTGATTATGTTTGCTGAGCTACCTGGATCCACGATAACACATTTAACTTGAATTTTATTTAGCAAAATAGAAATTAACAGGGCGTCATTGTGCGGCTATGAGATGCATTCTGCTTCTTCGTTGTTGAACGAGAGGGTGTCTTCGAGAACATAGTCTCGAGTCTGTTTCTCCCTTGTGATCGATACTTTGGTGCGTTTGAATATAGGTCCTTGTGGGACGTCGACCCCGCCGACGATCATGTGGATAACATGCTGAGGTTCTTCTTGCTCGTTCTTTCTGTTGGCATCTCTTTCCCTGAAGTGATTTTTGGCTCTATCACTGAGGAATTCTTGGAGGTGGCCTTCGTTGAATAGTGGAGCTACTTCCTCTCTCAAGTGTCTGCAGTCTTCGATCCTATGGCCATGCGTGTCATGGTACTTACACAACATGTTTGGATTCCTTTGAGAGGGATCGGTTTGTATAGGTCTGGGCCACCTAGTGTCTTTAATACTTCCAATGGCCGATACAATACCCGAGGCATCAACATTGAAATTGTACTCTGATAATCGGGGTGCTTCTGCAGGATTTGCATGATCGTTCCGGGTAGAATTACGTCCCGTATGGTTATTCCTTCTATCTGAAACGTAGGGCTGATACATACATTTATTTGGCCTTGATTATCTGTCAACATCTCTTTGGTTTTTACCTGTCGACCGATTAGGATGCACTGAACCTAAGGGGGCTCCCAGTTGATCGTCCTTGACTCTAATTTTCGATTGATATCGGTTGTGAACATCTTCCCAAGTCACAGCCTGGTACTCTATCAAATTTTGCTTCAGTTGGTGTAATGTGATCGAACTCCGCTCGTTTAATCCCTGGGTGAAAGCTTAAACAGCCCAATCGTCGGTAATTGGTGGCAACTCTATACGTTCCATTTGGAATCGAGATACAAACTCTCGTAGCATCTCGTTATCCCTTATTTCACCTTGAAGAGATCCAATTTTCTTGTTGCAACTTTTATAGCTCCAGCGTATGCCTTTACAAATGAATCTGCCAACTTGGTGAACCAACCGATAGAGTTCGGTGGCAAGTTGTGATACCAAATCATAGCTCCCTTCGACAGGGTCTCCCCGAATTTCTTTATACATATACTGACTCAATTTCATCGTCTTCCAAATCATTTCCTTTGATAGCACACGTATAAGAGGTAACGTACTCGTTGGTGTCCGAGGTCCCGTTGTATTTTGGTATATCGGGAATCCTGAACTTCTTCAGTATGTGCTTCGGAGCCGCACTTGGAGGGAATGGTTTTTGCGCAAATTCTTTTAAGTCCATTCCCTTTAGGACCGGTGGTGCCTCGAAATATAATCAATTCGAGAGTTATAGCTTTCCACCTTCTTGTCGCTGTCCTCGATTTTCTTTTCTCCCGATTCTATTCTCTTAGTAAGCTCCTCGAGCATTTTCAATATAGCTGGGTCAGTTGTCGAAGTATTATCGCCTGACCTTTCAAGCACTGGCTCGGTACGGCGAGTAGCCTCTTGTTAGACCCTATTCGGAGCCATGTGCTAATTTTGCAACTGGGCAATGGCGTTCTGTTAGGCTTGCAGCATTTCAAATATAACTTGGAGACTAACACCTTTGTCTCCTCTGCCCTGAGTACCTCGACCGTCAGTTCGACCCTCTCTATGTATGTTTCCATCGGGGTCCCCGCCTAAATTCGCATTCAAAGCAATATGTGAACCGATATCGACCGGGTTAGCGAGCGGTGCTCCTCCAAGGTCAGCCTGTGGAACCTCGACTCCCAGAGCGATAACATTCTCATTCTCCACCTGCAGTCCGAGAACGTTGTCACCATGTGTAGCTGTGTTTTGTGAGTTTGACATGATTTTTCCTGAAAACAAAATTCTTGACAAAAAACAAGCGTAAAATAGTGCGTTATACCAGAATTAACACTGAACAACCACTACTATCCTTAGCCCCACGGCGAGCGCCAAACTATTTACCTCGAAATACGAGTAACAATTAAACTTGTAATGTGGTTATAAGGATATGTATCTAATTCAATGCTAATTGTTAAATAACTAAACGAATAAATGAATTAAACGATTTAAAAGGATCAAACCTAAATAATTGCAAGTTATCGACCCCGATCTAGATTAGACTCGAGATAAAGTGCGAAGAAGAGTAAGAGCAGCAATAGTAATATGAACAATAAGAACTATAAAAAGTTCAGAGCGAATAATAGAGCAGTGTGCTTTGTATTTCTCAGTAATGGCGTAAGTGGTAAGTGCGTATGATGATAACAATCATAATCTGTCTTACAAATGAACGGGGTCCCTCTTTATATAGTAGAGGAATCCTATATAAGGTATGACTCTAATTTCGGAAGTAAAAATACACGATTGATACCATTAATCGTTAATGGCTCTATTGGTTCCGAGATTCCCGTCGAGATAGGTGGTCGATCGCAGATATCTCGTGATTCTGTTACTGCTGTGTCAATTTAGCCCGATCTCGATCTCTTAGTCTTCATATTCTCTGAGCTCGAACTTGCTTCGATACCGACTCATTCTCGAGACATACCCTCGAACCCGTAGAATCGGGTATGCTCGATTTTTACCGTATATCGTAAAGAAAAGCACCGTTTTAACAAAAAGCCGCTACTCGTACCCAGTAAACAAATATAGGAACCAGCAGCAGGTTAACGTTAAAACATTATATACACCTAGAAATATTAATATGGTTATAGAAACCAATTATACTCGCATAGTCGCATATAATCGAAGAATAAGACGAAGAAGATGACCAATGAAACAGTAATATTATTAATTAAATACATAGCTTGAGACATATGTCCTTTAGTAATACGTACCTTTCTCTGAAGGACAGAATATAAGAGGCTCTCAAGTTGTTTCTCATATGCTTCCACCTCTTCCATTGATGCCATTTTCCTAGGATCTGGCTCATACATACTGCATTTTGTGTTTCTAATCAAGCCAAGAAAATGAAACCACCTCAACCCCCCCCCCCCCCCCCCCCCCCCCCCCCAAAAGCAAAAAGTAACTACATATTAGTTCCCTTTATATTTTTCTCCATAACATAATTATAACACCATATAATAGTATTAATTTGTGTGGAAAGAAAATGGTACCACTCTAACAAATGTGATATTTAGCTACGAGATTATTAGTTATGAAAAATCTGAAAATACTGCAATTGTTTTTTTTAGTTTCACTCATTGAAAAATCTAGTTGATCTTCTTATTTATAGACCACGAAGATATTCATCCATGACCGGTCTTAATTTCTGTTAGATGGCTGCCTTTCAATGGACGCATTCTTTCGTGAAACATCAAAACATATCAAATACATAACACTTTCGTGAAAAGGTACGATTGAGACCGTTGAACGTGTAGTACTTTCAACGGATTGGTACGAAATTTGCTAACTACATGCAACACTGACAAAAGATATACTATAGAAATAGATGAACCTTAATTTTTCCTCAGCTACGTGGATTTGTTGCAGCAGAGCATTAATCTCCTGCCTCAGTTCCTGAGGAACGATTAACAAAGAAAACCTTCATATTTTAAAAAGCTATATTCCTGTCAATTGGGTAAACACTTAAAGCAGTTTAAGATAATTTGATATATTGAAGACTAATTAAGAGTTCATATATACCTGATGAATTTGGCTGGTGGTGGTGGCAGCAGCTGGATCGGTTCCATGCATCATCCTTAACATACAATTAGTTTTCCGAACCATCAAGAATTTTAGAGTGAAACAGTAATGAAGGTCTCTCTCTTTCTCTGTAAATATTTATGTGTATATTAAGAGGTCAGGAGGGGTATATCAGATATGGGGGTGAAGAAAGACAATTCTAACCTGAGAAGGTTCTGGCTTCTCATCACCAGCTGCTTGAAGACAAAAGTTAAATTATTTTACTCAGCATGAAAGGAAAGCAAAGAAAATAAACAAAATTAATGAAGATCACAAAGAGTGCAAACATAAACATTATCTAACATGGAGGTGAGTATAAAAATACTACTCAAATCACAATATACGTCTTTCAGATTATTATGGTCTAATTTGTGAAACTTTTGTAACTCAGTTTAATTATAAGCCGTGTTTAAAAAAGATGAGGGTACTCGTTCACTAAAAAGAGAGTTCAGAAAAAAAGAAAAAAAAGTAAAGGGGGTTATTTGAAAGTTCTTTCTGATAATTATATTCCAAATATATTATCTCGACTCCTTTTGTGACGACCCGATAGGTCGCTTTAAGTACTAGCCTTAATTTTCATGTTCCGAGACCTTTGATAGCTTCATTTTATGTTTCTTGATTTGCGTGTGTGGTCCGTGTTGTTTTCCGGAAAGCTTTTTTGCATAATTTTGAAGAAAACGTAACTTTTGACTTAAAATAAGACTAGAGCTGATAATGGTCAATGTTTGTCGTAAACGATCTCGGATCGGTATTTTGACGATTCCGGTAGGTTCGTATGATGTTTTTTGGACTTGTACGCTCGTTTGGTTGTGGTACAGGGTGACCCGAGCGCGTTTCGGCATATTTTATGAAAGATTGTGAAAAATGAGTTTTCAACTTGAAATCTTAAGTTTTGACGTTCGATTCTGGTTATTTGATATTATTTTGATGATTTGAGGTAGCGAGCAAGTTTATATGATATTATTACACTTGTGTGCATGTTCAGATTGGAGCCCGAGGGGCTCAAGTGAGTTTCGGATTGGTTTCAGACAATTTCGGGCTTGTTAAATTGCTCGTTTTCTGCTGATGCATTAGTGCTTCGTGATCGCGAAGGGGAAGACTGGGGTTGGGGTTGGTTGTTCTACACGAACACGAGGGTAAGCTCGCGAATGTGAAGGCCAAGGGGAATTGAACTTCGCGAACGCAGCATACCCCACGCGAACGCGTATTGCTAGGGAAAGTCTGGGGAAGGCAGGTGGACCTTCATCGCGAATGCGAAACATAGGACGTGAATGCAGAGGCTTGGTAGGGAAATGCCTTCGCGAACGCGATGAGGACCTCGCGAATGCTAAGACCACCAAGACAGTGCACTTCACGAATGTGGTAGCTGCTTCGCGGCCATGAAGAACACCTGACACCGAGTTAAATAAAAGTTGAAAGTCGGGATTTCATTGTTCTTCACCATTTTTGAAACCTAGAGCTCGGACTACGAAGATTTTTGAAGGGATTTTCATCCCAACATCATTGGTAAGTGATTTTCAACTAGTTTTGGTGTTTTTTCATAATCACCCATTGACTTTTAACCTTAAATTTAGTAATTCCAAAGTAGAAATTGGGGGTTTTGGGTAGAATTTATGAAAGTAATAAAACTGAGAGTTAGACCTCGAATGGAGGTCGGATTTCGAAACAAATCACATAACCGGGATCGGGGATGAATGGATAATCGAAATTTGGTCTGAATCTCGGATTTTGTCCAAGCGGGCTCGGGGTTGACATTTGTTGACTTTTTCAATTTGGTTAAAGATTGAACCTTTTTCACTCGCGGGTAGTTTCTAAAGCTTGTTTTGAATTTTTTGAACTATATTTAACTAAATTTGATTGGTTAGAGGCTTATTCTAAAGGAAAAGTCGCGGTTGATCATTGATTTGGTTGCAGAAACAGGTAATTGTCACAGTTAACTTTGACTAGAGGAAATTAGGACTTATTTGATCTATTTGCTACGTGGATTATGTGTGGGAACGACATATATGCAAGGTGACGAGGAAATATGCATCATTATGGGTCAAAGTATGCAGTTGTAATTTGTCTTATTTGTGCCATATTGTTTCATTCATTATGCTTTCCATGTCTTAGTTAAATTGTTTATTATTTAGTTGCTCGCTTCCGTGTTTATAGTTGTTGTCGAAATTGTTGCGATACCGAAAGTTGAGTTTGCTTATTCTATCACCATTGTTGAGGTTGAAAATTGTTTTCCACATTGTTCAATACTTGAGTTGTTATTGTTTCTTGTCGAGGAAGAGTGAAAAGAACGAAAGGTGTTGCCGAGCCATATTTGCATATTGTATTATTGATTGAGCGAATGTGAGGTAAAAGCATGAAGGGTGATGCTTGCATATGCATTTCTATTATGATCACGTGAGGATGAAAGTAAAAGCACGAAGGGTGATGTCGTGCAAGTGCATTTATTATGATTTGGTGAGAATGAGAGTAAAAGCAGGACGGGTGATGTCGTACGAGTTTATTGATTTTATTATTTTACTTGATATTGGGTGGTGTGGATCATGACTTGGTAGTTTTGTTGCCCCTTTTGAAAAGAAGTTTATTTCATGGTTCCTCATTTACTGCTTCAGTTCATTGCCCCTATACCTGCTCATATTCCTTTGTTTCACTTAACTCTTTATTTGTTATTCTTTTATGCTTATATATAATGTACATGTTTATTGTATGTATCTTGCCTTAGCCTCGCCACTACCTCGTCGAGGTTAGGATCGACACTTATGGATTACATTGGGTTGTTGTACTCATACTATATTTCTGCACTTCTTCTGCAGATTCTGGGGTTGGCCTTTGTGGTGTCTAGCGGAGGCTTACTCGGATTATATCTGTTCAGGAGACTTAAGGTAGGGCTGCACAGTGTCAACAGTCTCTGAAGTCCCTTTTCTTATTTAGCTTAATATCTACCTTGTTTCGAACAGTTGTACTTCGTTTTAGACTATATTTGTAGTATTCTAGTCGATCATGTACTTGTGACTCTAGATTTCTGGGATTAATATAGACTGCGTTATTTAGGGAGTTGTTTTATGTAGTATTCTAGTCGCTCATGTGCTTCCAGCTAACGTTGGTTTGCCTAACAATTGGATGTTAGGCGCCATCACGCCCCCGTGGTTGGAAATTTTGGTCGTGACAAGTTCGTATCAGAGTACTAGGTTGCTTAGGTCTTACGAGTCATGAGAAAACTTAGTAGAGTCTAGAGGATCGGTATAGAGACGTTTGTACTTGTCTTCTAGAGGCTATAAGGCTTTAGGAAATTTCACTTCTTTCTTTCTCTATCGTGCGATTTTATTCTGTCATTGAGTTTGAATCATTATATTCTTGTTCCCAGATCAGGAGTCGGAGCCCCAGGACGCAGCCACTACTAGGGGTAGGGGCCGGGGCTGAGGGAGAGTCATAGATAGGGGAAGAGCTTAGCCTAGAGCACGTGCAGCAACACTTATTGTAGAGCCTGTGATCGAGCAGGAGGAGGAGGTTCCTTTTCATACCGTACCAGTTAGACAAACTCAGGTGCCAAAGGGGTTCATTGCCATCCCAATACTTCAGGACGCCCTAGTCCGCTTGGTGGGCCTTGTGGAGTGTTTGGCCCAGGACGATGTGTTCCGTATAGCGCCATCCATCTCTCAGGTTGGGGGAGGAGCTCAGACTTTTGCTACTCACACTCCAGAGCAGATGGCTCACAGATATCAGACTCTGGAAGTCCAAACAGTTAAAGGAGTTCAACATGTTATTGCTACACAGATCGGGGTGGGACCCGCAATGTCGTTCGAGGGGTTAAAGAGGTTGGACAGGTTCACCAAGTTATTTTCTATTTGTTTTGGTGGTACACCTTTTCAGGACCCACAGGATTTCTTGGATTGTTACCACGAGGTACTGTGCAACATGGGTATAGTAGAGGCCAATGGAGTTGACTTTGCAATGTTTCAGATGTATGGCTCCGCTAAGAGATAGTGGCAGGAGTATGTCAGGGGCAGACTAGCAGGTTCACTTCCTCTCACTTGAGATCAGTTCTCACATCTATTCATGCAGGTCCATACCTTTCACTTAGAGGGAGGATCTACGCAACCAGTTTAAGTGCCTACAATAGGGTAGCATGACCGTTACCCAGTATGAGACCAGATATGTGGACCTATCACGCCATGGAGCTATTTCAATCCCTACTGAGAGGGAGAGAGTGCGAAGGTTTATAGATGGCCTTACTTACAACATCAGATTACGCATGGCCAGGAGACCGAGGATGATATTTCCTTCACGCGGGTTGTAGAGATTGTTAAGCAGATCGAGAGCATTCGTAGTCAGAGTAGAGAGGCAGCATTTGAGAAGAGGCCTCATCATTTCGATGGTTTTAATGGTGCCTCATCTGGAGGTATGGGTTCATTTGGTAGAGACCATCCCACTAGGCCGATTTAGTCAGGGCTTCAGGTATCGCACAGTGCTTCGGATAGTCGTGGTTATTATGGGTCTCATCCTGAGGAACTAGCATACAGCGCACCTTCAACTTCGATCAATGTACCTCCAATTTAGTTTTATCAAGGTGGTTATTCCGGTCGACAGGGTTAGTTTTGGGGCCAGTAGTTACATCAGCCGACGACTTGTTATACTTGTGGAGATCCGATGCATGTAGCGATGTTTTGCCCCTGTTCAAAGAGCTCCATGACACAATAGAGTACTTGTTCCATGGTTCCGGCAAAAGTTACTCTACCGCCCACTCAGCCAACTAAAGGCGGAGGTCAGGCAGCCCGAGGTAGTGGTCAAGCCATTAGAGGTGAAGGCCAGGAATTGCGAGGCTATCCTAGAGGTGGAGGTCAGATTGGTGGGGCTCAGCCCCGTTGTGATGCATCCTCAGATAGACCTGAGGGAGAGTCATCTGATCCAGTTATTACAAGTACTATCTCAGTCTGTCATAGATATGTTGTTGTGTTATTTGATCCGGTTGCTACCTATTTTTATGTGTCCTCATATTTTGCTTCGCATTTGAGTATGCCCCGTGAATCTCTTGTGTTTCTGTTTCTGTGTCTGTACCGATGGAGATTCTATAGTAGTTGATCGGGTGTATAGATCTTGTGTTGTTACAATTCATGGCTAAGATATCGAGGTTGATCTTCTGTTATTATATATGGTGGATTTTGAGGTTATTCTTGGTATGGACTGGTTTTTCCTATATCATGCTATCTTGGATGGTCACGCCAAGAATGTGACTTTAGCTGTGCCGGGGTTGCCCAAATTGGAGTGGAGAGTTTTCCATGGCCATTCTATTAGTAGGGTGGTTTCATATATGAAGTCTCGGCGTATGGTTGCAAAGGGGTATCTGACATATTTGTCCTATATCCATGATTCAAGTGTAGAGGTTCTTTCATAGATTCGGTTCGAGTTGTGCATGAGTTCTCAGAGGTGTTTTCTACAGATTTGACGGGTATGCGACCCAATAGAGATATCGACTTTTGCATTGACTTGGTTCCAGGAACTCAGCCCATTTCTCTTCCACCATACTGTATGGCTCTAGTTGAGTTGAAAGAATTGAAGGAATCGGTAGTTGAATAAGGTCACTATTAAGAACAAGCATATGTTGCCGAGGATTAATAACTTATTTGATCAAATTTAGGGTGCCAAGGTGTTCTCCAAGATTGATTTGAGATCTGGCTACCATTAGGTGAAGATTAAGGCATCAGATGTCCCTAAGATAGCTTTTCGGACTCGGTATGGTCACTATCAATTCTTGATAATGTCATTTGGCTTGATTAATGCCCTAGTAATTGTTATGGATTTGGTGAACTGGGTGTTCAACCTTATATGGATTCATTATTTATTGTGTTTAGTGATGATATTTCAGGTTACTCTCGCAGTTGAGAGGAACCTGAGCAGCATCTCTGGATCGTCAGTTATATGCCAAGTTTTCGAAGTGTGACTTTTCTTTGGACTCGGTTGACTTTTTGAACCATGTTGTATCTTTAGAGGGCATTAAAGTGGATCCTAAGAAGATTGAGGCAATTTAGAGCTTGCCTAGACCTACTTCAGCTACATAGATTTGGAACTACTTAGTTTTGCGGGTTATTATCGCCGGTTCGTGGAGGGGTTTTCATCTATCTCAACCCTATTGACCAAGTTGACCCAAAAGGTTGATCTTTTCAGATGGTCCAACGAGTTTTAGGTGATCTCTTAGAAGCTTAAGACTATATTGACTACAACCACAGTGTTGGTGTTGCCTACAGGTTTGGGATCTTACACTACATATTATGATGCATCGCGTATTGGGCTTGGCGCAGTATTGATGCAGGACGGTAGGGTGATTGCCTACGCGTCTCGATAGTTGAAGGTTCATGAGATGAATTTCCATGTGCATGATTTAGAGTTGACAGCCATTGCTCACGCACTTAAGATTTTGAGGCACTACCTATACAACATTCCATGTGAGGTCTATACTGATCATCAGAGTCTCCAGCACATGTTCCAGCATAAAGACCTTAATTTGCAGTAACGGAGATGATTAGATTTGATGAAGACTGTGATATCACCATATTATATCATCCTGGGAAGGCTAATATAGTAGTTGATGCATTGAGTATGAAGGCTAAGAGCATGGTCACTTTGGCATATTTACCGGTAATTGAGAGGACTGGCCATGGATGTTCAGGCTTTCGCTAGTCGGTTCATGAGTTTGGATGCTCCGGAGCCTAGACGGGTTCTTGTTTGTATTGTGTCATAGTCTCCATTGTTGGAGCGTATCAAGGCTCTCCAGTTTGATGATCCTTACTTATTGGTGTTGAAAGACACGGTGCACCGGGGTGGTGCTAAGGAGGTTGTGATTGGAGATAATGGTGTTATGCAACTTCAGGGACAGATTTGTGTTCCGAATGTTGATGGGTTGAGATAGTTGATCCTTGAGGAGGCTCATAGTTTGCGCTATTCCATTCACCCAGGTGTCATGAAGATGTACCGTGACTTGAATAGCACTATTGGTGGGGGAGAAGGAAGAAAGATGTTGTTGCTTATGTCTCTCGGTGTTTGAATTGTCAACAAGTGAAGTACGAACATTAGAATTTGGGTGGGTTAACTCAGATATTAGAGATACCGGAGTGGAAGTGGGAGCGCATCACTATGGATTTTATGGTAGGCTTACCACGTACCTTGAAGAAATATGACGCAGTTTGGGTTATTGTGAACCGGTTGACTAAGTTTTCACACTTCATTCTAGTGATGACTTCCTATTTTTCATAGCAGTTGTCTTAGATTTACATCGGGGAGATTATTCGCTTGCACGGTGTGCCTATTTCCATCATTTCTGGCCGAGGCACGCAACTTATATCGCATCTTTGGAGAGCTATGCAGCGTGAGTTGGCATGCAGGTCGAGCTGAGTACCATATTTCATCCTCAGACAGACGGACAATCCGAGCGCACTATTCATATATTGGAAGATATGTTATGGGCATGCTCTATGCATTTCGGGGGTCAGTGGGACTAGTTTTTACCTCTATTGGAGTTCACCTACAACAACAACTATCAATTGATTATCCAGATAGCTCTGTACGAGGCTTTATATATAAGGCGTTGTTCGTCGCTTGGTTGGTTTGAGCCCGGCGAGGCTAGATTGTTGGGCACTAATTTGGCTCGTGATGCCATGGAGAAGATTAAGGTGATTCAGGAGCGACTTCATACAGCTCAGTTCATGAAAAAGAGTTATGCAGACCAGAAAGTTCAAGATGTGGTTTATATGGTGGGTGAGAAATTTCTCTTCTGAGTGTTGTCTATGTAGGCGTGATGCGGTTCGGGAAGAAGGGCAAGTTGAGCCCAAGGTTTATTGACTCGTTTGAGATTTTGGAGAGAATTGGGGAGGTTGCTTACAGGCTTGCATTGCTTCTTACCCTAGAAAGGGTACTTCCAGTATTTCAAGTTTGCATGCTTCGGAAGTACCATGAGGACAGGTCACAAATTTTGGACATCAGCACGGTGCATCTTGATGAAAATCTGACCTATGAGGAAGAGCTGGTGGCAATTCAAGACTCGTAGGTTCATAAGTTAAGATCTAAGAGTTTTCCTTTAGTGAAAGCGCAATGGAGAGGTCAATTGATTGAGGAGGCTACGTAGGAGTTCGAGTCCGATATGTGGAATATATACCCACACCTTTTTAACATTTCATGTATTTTTTGTGTTCGTTTGACGACGAATATTTCTATTAGAGGTGGAGAATGTGACAATCCGATAGGTCATTTTGATCACGAGCCTTAATTTCCATGTTTTGAGATCTCTCATAGCTTCATTTGATGTTTCTTGATTTGCGTGTGTGGTCCCTGTCATTTTTCAGAAAGCTTTAACGTATAATTATGAAGAAAAAGTGATTTTGGACTCAAACAAAGACTAGAGTTAACCACAATCAAGGTTTGTGGTAAACGAACTCGGATCGGTATTTTGACGATTTCGGTAAGTTCGTATGATATTTTTCGACTTTTACGCATGTTTGGTTGGGGTCGGGGGTGACTCGAACGTGTTCCGGCGCATTTTGTGAAAGATTGTGAAAAATAAATTTTTGGATTGGAGTCCAGGGGGGATCGGGTGAGTTTCGGACCATTTTTGGGCTTGTTGAATCTCTAGTTTTTCTACTAGTGCATCAGTGCTTTTCGATCGCAAAGCAACTATCGCCATCGCGAAGGGAAAGATTGGGGTTGGGGCTGGGGCTGGGGCTGGTTGTTCTACGCGAACGCGAGGTAAGCTCGCGAACGAGAAGGCATGGGGGGATTGACCTTCGCGAACACAGCAGACCTCACGCGAACGTGTAGTGTTGGGGAAAGTCTGAGGAAGGCAGGTGGTTCTTCATCGCGAATGCGACACAATGGAATGCGAACGCGGAGGCTTGGATGAGAAATGACTTAGAGATGAGGACCTCGCGAATTCAAAGGCCAACAGGCCTATGCACTTCGCGACTGCGCATACACCTGACGCCCAGTTAAAAAAAATCTAAAAGTCGGGATTTCATTGTTCTTCACCATTTTTAAAACCTAGAGCTCGGACTAGAGAGATTTTCATCCCAATATCATTGGTAGGTGATTTTCAACTAGTTTTGATGTATTTCACCCATTGATTTTTAACCTTAAATTTAGTGATTTCAAGGTGAAAATTGGGGGTTGGTAGAATTTAGGAAAATGGTAAAATTGAGATTTAGACCTCGAATTGAGGTCGAATTTTGAAACAAATTACATAACTGGGCTCGGGGGTGAATGGAAAATCGAAATTTGGTCTGAATCTCGAATATTGATCAAGCAGGCCCGGGATTTACTTTTGTTGACTTTTAAATCTAGTTAAAGATTGCACCCTTTTCACTCGCATGTAGTTTCTAAAGCTTTTTTGAATTGTTTGAACTATATTTAGCTAGATTCGACTAGTTTGGAGGCTTATTCTAAAGGAAAAGACGTGGTTGACCATTGATTTGGTTGCGGAAAGAGGTAAGTGTCGTGGTTAACTTTGACTAGAGATTTTAGGACTTATTTAGTCTATTTGCTACGTGAATTATGTGTTGGGATTGCGTATATACAAGGTGGCGAGTATATATACTTTGTTATGAGTTAAAGCATGCGGTTGTAATTGCTCTTATTTGTGCCATGTTGTTTCATTCACTATGTTTTCCATGACTTAGTTAAATTGTTTATTCTTATCAGAAGGTAGTTGCTTTTTTTCCATAAACTAAACATCCCAAAATACATCAAAGTGGAGATTGACATAAGATTACTTGAAATGGTTTAAAACTGAGAAACAAAAAAATTATTCAAAAAAGCATGTCAAAACATTCTTATCTTACCTCTCTATCTAGGAGAGCACTGCAAAAGATGGGAAAAAAATGGAACAAGAAAAGAAGTAGAAGTTAGTTAATATATCTAGATAAGAAACACGTTCAAAAATGAAATGCAAAATAAGATGGCCGATATCTCGATAAAGTGATCAGGTAAGTTCCAGATCTTGTCCAAGACCAACTAGACAGTAAATTACCCTATATAATAAACATGTAAAAAAAGTGGAAAAATGAAAAACTTTTTTTATTAGTGTACCTATTGTTTGTGTCCATGTACCCATAACAACTGGTGAACTACTTAAATTAAATATTAATCACATATTAACTCTGTCTAATATATCATGGGGCACAATATATATATATATATATATATATATATTGTGCCCCATGATATATTAGACAGAGTTAATATGTGATTAATATTTAATTTAAGTAGTTCACCAGTTGTTATGGGTACATGGACACAAACAATAGGTACACTAATAAAAAAAGTTTTTCATTTTTCCACTTTTTTTACATGTTTATTATATAGGGTAATTTACTGTCTAGTTGGTCTTGGACAAGATCTGGAACTTACCTGATCACTTTATCGAGATATCGGCCATCTTATTTTGCATTTCATTTTTGAACGTGTTTCTTATCTAGATATATTAACTAACTTCTACTTCTTTTCTTGTTCCATTTTTTTCCCATCTTTTGCAGTGCTCTCCTAGATAGAGAGGTAAGATAAGAATGTTTTGACATGCTTTTTTGAANTCCGGCCGGTCGTTTTGAGAGTAAAAACCTCGATCCCGTGTTTACTGCTTTCCCCGTATCTTTTTCTGCTTATGTGACTTGTCGGGGGGTCTTGTTTGTGGTTTCAGAGTGATTTGAGACACTTAGTCCCTAAAACGGAAGTTTGAGTTCTACGATTTTGACCACAGTTGGAACTGCGTGAAGACGACTCCGGAATGGAGTTTTGTCGGTTCCGTTAGCTCCCTTGAGTGATTTTGGAGTTAGGAGCGTGTCCAGTTGTGTTTTGGAGGTCTGTAGCTGAATTAGGCTTGAAATTGCGAAAGTTGAAATTTTTGGGAAGTTTGACCGAAAGTGGAATTTTTTATATTGGGGTCGGATCCCGATTCCGAAAGTTGGAGTAGGTCCGTAATGTCAATTATGACTTGTATGCAAAATTTGAGGTCAATCGGACGTGATTTGATAGGTTTCGGCATCGGTTGTAGAAGTTTGAAGTTTCAAAGTTCATTAAGTTTGAATTGGAGGGTGACTCGGGTTTTTGTTGCTGTTTGATGTGTTTTGAGGGCTCGACTACGTTCGTATGGTGTTTTAGATCTTGTTGGTATCTTTGGTTGAGGTCCCGAGGGCCTCGGGTTGAATTCGGATGGTTAACACATCGAATTGGAAGTTGGAAGAATGGCTGAAGCATTGCAGTTTCTGGTGAAATCGCACCTGCAGTGGGGTTGACCGCAGGTTCGGACTCATACGGGCGCAAGGAGGAGTGCAGGTGCGATTGGGAGAAGCCTCGCTTGTGGGCGCAGGTGTGATGCTAGGACTACAGAAGCGAAGACGCTCCTGCAGAGAAGGGATCCCAGAAGCGGAAGGCGAGCTAAGTGAGGATTTCCGCAGAAGCGGACAATAGTCCGCAGATGCGCACACGCAGGTGCGACCACCTGATCGCAGAAGAGTAGCCAGGTATCTTAAGTCAATTCCGCACCTGCAATGGAATTTCCGCAGGTGCAGCATCGCAGGTGCGACTGGAAGCCCGCAGAAGCGAAATCGCTGGGCAGAAAAAGGCTAAGTTCAAGGGTTTTATTCCATTTTCAATTTTGGGATTTTGAGAGCTCGTATTGAGGCGATAATTCAAGGATTTTTCAGAGAGAACTTTGGGGTAATGATTCTTAACTCGTCTATGGTTATATTCCTCTAATCAATAGTTGATTTCATCATTTAATTAAGGAATTTGGTTGAGAAATTTGGGGGAAAAGGTTGGAAGTTCTTCAACTAAGTTTTTGAGTCTTGATTCGGATTTTGATATCAGATTTGTAAAATTTTGGTACGAGCGAACTCGTGAGTGAATGGGTGTTCATATTTTGTGACTTTTACCCGATTCCGAGACGTGGGCTCGTAGAGGCTTTTTAGATAGATTTTCAAAATTCTTGTTAAGGTCTTGATTTCATTAATTAGATTAGTCTATTATAGTTGTACTTATGGTATGTAATAATTTTTGGCTAGATTTGGGCCATTCGGAATCAGATAATCGAGAAAAAGGCATTCTTATTGACTGATTGAGCTTGGTTCGAGGTAAGTGGCTTGCCTAAACTTTTATGGGGGAGATCCCCTTAGGATTTTGTACTGTTGTGATATTTCTATGATATATGAGCGCCGTGTACGCGAGGTGACGAGTGCGTACACGGGCTAATTGTTGTAAAAATTCGGTTTTTCACTTAGTAATAGCCTGTTACGCCTTAATTGAGTTATACTAGAATGTGTATTTATCTTGTTTAGCCTATTTTCGATTGTCTACGTTTCTTTACTGCTTATTTGAATTATATGCAACATGTTTAGTTGAATTCCAGCCTTTATGAATTGCATCAACCTTAGATGTAGAATTCTTGTTGTTAATTGCTTTTGCTTATTGAATGGAGTTGCGTGTTTACTTTTGGGACTACTCGGCGGTACCTCGAGAGATTCCCCTACATATTTACTTTTGGGACTACGAGGTGGTACCTCGGGAGATCCCCCAACACATTTGCTTTTGAGACTACGAGGCGGTACCTCGGGAGATCTCTTCACATTTTACTTTTGTTAGTACGAGGCGGTACCTCAGGAGATCTCCTTGCATATTTACTTTTGAGACTACGGGGTGATACCTTGGGAGATCTCCTCACATAATTACTTTTGGGACTATGAGACGGTATTTCAGAAGATCCCCTGTTGAGTATTTACTTTTGGGACTACGAGACGGTATATCGAGAGCGCCTCTGTTGTTATCTCATTATGCTGTGTTGTTATTTCTCTGTGAATTCCTTCTGTTTATTTCTTTATTTTACTTCATGTTATTATATCATCTGTCTTATTATTATATCCCAGTAGGGCCGGACCTGACCTCGTCACTACTCTACCGAGGTTAGGCTTGGTACTTACTAGTACCGTTGTGGTTTACTCATGCTACTCTTCTACACATGTTTTGTGTGCAGATCCAGGTGCTTCTTATCAGCCAGGTCATCAGTGAGAAGAGACTTCAAGGTATATGTGTCGCGTCCGCAGACTTCGGAGTCCCCCTCTATTCTCTCCTATGTCAATTACCTTATGTACTTTTATTAGACTCTGGTATATAGAGATACAAGTTTCCTTCTGTAGCTTGTGACTTATGACGTTCCAGGTTTTGGGAGTACTGTGTATTACTAGAGTGTTGGTTATTGTACATGCCGAGCGGCATTGTTACCAGTTATTTAGTTATCTGTTGTAGTTAGTTGTTAAGTTTTACTTCCATTTTTGTTCTTTCCGCAAATTATTAGGCTTACGTAGTAGTAGAGACTAGGTCTCGTCACGACGTTTTACGAAGGGAGTTTTGGGTCATGACAAGTTGGTATCAGATCTCTAGGTTCTTAGGTGTTTTGAGACATAAGCTGGTTTATTAGAGTCTTGTGGATCGGTATGAAGACGTCTGTACTTATCCTCGGGAGGCTAAGGAACTAATAGGAGAATTACACTTCTTTGATTCCTTGTCATGCGAAAATTGTTGACTTCAAAATTCTAAACTTATGTATTCTATTTTCTCACAGATGGTGAGGACACGTACAGGCGGATCTGATGACTAGGTACCCGCGCACCCTGCTAGAGCAGCGAGAGGCCGGGGTCGGGGTAGAGGCCGAGGATGTCCACATGGTGCAGCCAGAGCACCTGCACGAGCTGCTATAGAGGAGCCCCCAGTAGCTCCAGCTGGAGGGCAAGCACCTGAGGTACATGTTGCTGCACCAGCCCTCCAGGATACTCTAACCTAGTTTTCTGAGCATGTTCAACACCTTAGCTCAGGCTAGATTGATTCCACTTGATCCTGCCACATCTCAAGCCGGTGGAGGAGTACAGACTCCCGCTGCCCGTACCCCATAGCAGTTGGTTCAGGTCGACCAGGTGCTAGAGATTATACCGATGCAACCGGTAGATCCAGTCCGGCCCGAGGCTAGTGCAGCAGTTTCTGAGGCGGAGCAGCTTAGACTTGAGAGGTACAAGAAGTACCACCCTCCTACCTCCAGTGGATTGGCGATAGATGATGCCCAAGGTTTTTCGGAGGAGTGTCATCGTATTCTCCGTACTATGGGTGTAGCGGAGTCGAGTGGGGTTTCTTTTACTACATTCCAGCTTAGAGGAGTAGCCTATCAATGGTGGTGTGCTTATGAGTAGGGTAGTCCGGCTGAGGCAGCTTCACTTACATGGACTCAGTTCTCGGACATTTGCTTGAGGGAGTATGTTCCTCAGAGTCTCAGAGACGCGTGGCGCACGGAGTTTGAGCAGCTACACCAAGGCGCTATGACTGTGCCAGAGTATGCAGTTCGCTTCAGCAATTTGACCTGACATACACCAGCCTTGGTTGCCACAGTTCAAGAGAGGGTTCTTCGGTTTATTGAGAGACTCCACCCCAGTATCAGGCTTAGCATGGCCCGGGAGTTAGAGATGGATATTTCTTACCAGCAGGTTGTGAGTGTTGCTAGGAGGTTGGAGGGTATGCTTGCTCGATAGAGAGAGGAGAGGGAGGCCAAGAAGTCTCGAGAGTCTGTCACTTATAGCCGTACTCGTGCCCCAGTTGCAGTTCGCCATGGTAGGGACTGTATGAGTCGCCCCATTCATTCAGCTCTTCAAGCCGCCAGTGGTATTCCGGCCCCTTCTAGGCCCTTGGAGCCTTATTATGCACCGCCAGTGTCTAGTGCACCTCCTGAACAGGGTGGTTTTAGCGGTCAGTCCAGCAGACCTGGCCTGATCCAGTCACAGAAGCCACGCCCTCGAGAGCTTGTTTTGAGTATGGCGACACTCGCCATATGGTGAGGGAGTGCCCCAGACTTAGGAGGGGTGCACCTCCATAGATTTCTCAGGCACCGCGTGCTTTACCAGGTCCTCAGGGTATGATTACAGCACCAACTACCGCCCTACTTGCTCAGCCAGCTTGAGGTCGAGATCGGGGAGGTAGAGGTCGCCCTATAGGGGGAGGTCAGGCTAGATATTATGCTCTTCCTGCTCGTATAGAGGCAGTTGCTTCCGACTCTGTCATTACAGGTATTGTTCCGATCTGTTGTAGAGATGCATCGGTTTTATTTGATCCAGGCTCCACTTATTCCTATGTGTCCTCTTATCTTGCCCCGTATTTGGGCATATCTCATGATTCTTTGAGTTCTCTTATTTATGTGTCTACACCTGTCGGAGATTCTATTATTGTGGACCATGTGTATCGGTCGTGTTTGGTGGTTCTTAGTTGTTTGAGACCAGAGTTAATTTATTATTGCTCAATATGGTAGATTTTGATATTATTTTGGGCATGGACTGGTTATCACACTATTATTTTATTCTTGATTGTCACGCCAAGACCATGACACTGGCTATGCTAGGATTACCTCTATTAGAGTGGAGGGGTACCTTAGAGTATACTCCCAGCAGAGTTATTTCATTCCTTAAAGCTCAACGAATGGTTGAGAAGGGGTGTGACGTGTATCTAGCTTATGTGAGAGATATCAGTATTGATACCCCTACAGTTGAGTCAATCCCAGTAGTGAGGGATTTTCCAGATGTATTTCCAACTGATCTTCCGGGCATGTCGCCCGACAGAGATATTGACTTTGGCATTGCTTTGTTGTCGGGCACTCACCCCATCTCTATTCCTCCATATTGTATGGCTCCTCCTGAGTTGAAAGAATCGAAGGAGCAGTTACAGGAGTTGCTTGATAAGGGCTTCATTCGGCCCAGTGCGTCACCTTAAGGTGCTCCGGTGTTGTTTGTGAAGAAAATGGATGGTTCTATGCGTATGTGCATTGATTATCGCCAGCTGAACAAAGTTATAGTGAAGAACAAGTATCCACTGCCTCGTATTGATGACTTATTTGATAAGTTACAGGGTGCCAGGTATTTTCCAAGATTGACTTATGTTCAAGCTATCATCAGTTGAAGATTCGGGAACCAGATATCTCGAAGACTACTTTCAAGACTCGGTATGGTCAATACGAGTTCCTCGTGATGTCATTTGGGCTGACCAACGCCCCAACAACATTTATGCACTTGCTGCACAACATTTTCTGGCCCTATCTTGACTCATTCGTCATTGTGTTTATTGACGACATTATGGTGTACTCCCGGACTCGGGAGGATCATGAGAAGCACCTGAGAAATGTGCTTCAGACGTTTAGAGAACAGAAGTTATATGCAAAATTTTCAAAGTGTGACTTTTGGCTAGACTCAATGGCATTCTTGGGTCATGTGGTGTCGAGTGATGGGATCAAGGTGGATCCAAAGAAGGTTCAAGTAGTGCAGAGTTGGCCCAGACCGTCCTCAGCTAAGGAGATCCAGATTTTTCTTGGTTTGGCGGGGTATTACCGTCGATTTGTAGAGGGTTTCTAATCTATTGCATCACCTATGATCAGGCTGACCCAGAAGGGTGCTCCGTTCAGGTGGACAGAGGAGTGTGAGGAGAGCTTTTAGAAGCTCAAGACAGCTTTGACTACAACCGCAATATCGGTATTGCCTACAGGTTCGGGGTCTCATATTGTACATTGTGATACGTCGTAGATTGGTCTCGGCGCGATATTGATGCAGGATGGTAGGGTGATTGCCTACGCGTCCAGACAGCTGAAGGTTTATGAAAAGAACTATCATGTCCACGACCTTGAGTTAGTAGCTATTGTTCATGCCTTGAAGATTTGGAAGCACTATTTGTATGGTGTCCCTTGTGAGACCTACACCAATCACCGGAGTTCACAACATCTGTTCAAAAAGAAGGATCTTAATTTGTGTCACTGGAGGTGGTTGGAGCTGCTTAAGGATTATGTATCACCATTTTGTACCATCCCGAGAAGGCCAATGTGGTGCCTTGAGTCACCGGGTGGAGAGTTTGGGGAGCTTAGCATATCTACCAGCAGCAGAGAGGCCATTGGCGTTGGAT
>ML372226.1:0-19951 GCA_005239525.1 Nicotiana knightiana
TTTGTTTCAATTATTTCAACATTGTAGTTTATTGTTTCAATTAGTGTTTCAATTTGTTTGAACCATTGTATTTTATTGAGGATTAGGGTTTAGGTCTTATTTTAATTAGTTTTTTTAATTAATTTTATTAACTAATTAGTTTAACTAGTGTTGAATTAAAATTTTAGGATATGAATTGAGAATTTAGGATATGAATTGAACTTTTAGGATATGAATTGAGCATTTAGGATATGAATTGAACTTTTAGGATATGAATTGAACCTTTAGGATATGAATTGAGCCTTTAGGATATGAATTAAACTTTTAGGATATGAATTGAACCTTTAGGATATGAATTGAGCCTTTAGGATATGAATTGACCTTTTAGGATATGAATTGAATTTTTAGTTTATGTATTTGAATTTTAGTTTATAAATTGAAATTTTAGGATATGAATTGAACCTTTATGATATGAATTGAGCTTTTAGGATATGAATTTAATCTCTAGGATATAAATTGAGCCTTTAGGATATGAATTGAAATTTTAGGATATGAATTGAACCTTTAGGATATGAATTTAGCCTTTAGGATATGAATTTAAATTTTAGGATATGAATTGAACCTTTAGGATATGAATTGAGCCTTTAGGATATGCATTGAACTTTGAAGATATGAATTAAAATTTTAGGATATGAATTGAACCTTTAGGATATGATTTGAGCCTTTAGGATATGAATTGAACTTTTAGGATGCGAATTGAACTTTTAGTTTATGTATTTGAATTTTAGTTTATAAACTGAAATTTTGTATATGAATTGAACTTTTAGGATATGAATTGAACCTTTAGGATATGAATTGAACTTTTAGGATATGAATTGAACCTTTAGGATATGAATTGAACTTTTAGGATATGAATTTAACCTTTAGGATATGAATTGAGCCTTTAGGATATGAACTGAACTTTTAGGATATGAATTGGACTTTTAGTTTATGTATTGGAATTTTAGTTTATAAATTGAAATTTTAGGATATGAATAGAACATTTAATTTATGAATTTGAATCTTTTTGATATGAATTGAACATTTTTTATATGAATTGAAATTTTTGTTTATGAAGTGAAATTTTAGGATATGAATTGAAATTTTAGGATATGAGTTGAAACTTTAGGATATGAAATTAATTAACTTAAAAAAGATTAAGATATGAATTAACTAAATTAATTTGTTCTTGTTTTATTTGTATAGATGGAACATCGTACTTGGATGTACAATAGGAATTATCCTAATCGGCAGGGATTGCGGGAGGATTTTGTAGAAGGGGTTGATGACTTTATTAGACATGCAATGGAACTTCCACCATATCAAAGTGAAGGATTCATTAGGTGCCCTTGTGTTAGGTGCGACTGTATGAGGTTTGGAAAACCGGAGGAAGTTAGACTTCACCTTTATAGGAAGGGGTTTATAGTGAATTACTTTGTGTGGACTAATCATGGAGAGGTCGATGGTAGAAATGGGAGATTTCATAACATGGTAGCGGGTGAAAATAGTAGGTCGGTGAAGAATACAAATCGTGATTCTAGAATTCATGATATGGTTGCTGATGCTTTTGGGATACAATTTGGGGGTGAGCCCAATGAAAATGTTGAACAAACTCCTAATGATGACGCAAAACATTTTTTTGAACAGTTAGATGAAGCTAGTCATCCATTAAGGGAAGGAAGTCCGCACTCTGAGTTGTCTATTGCAGTTAGATTACTAAGTATAAAATCTGATTGGAATATTTCTCAAGCGGACATGGACTCTTTCATTGACCTTATGAGTGAACTAGTTGACCCTGATATCAACTTACCTGGTGATTTCTATAAGGCAAAGAGATTGGTTTTAAGTTAGGACTTTCGTCAATGAGAATTGATTGTTGTGACGATGGTTGCATGGTATATTATAAATATGCTGCAACTTTAAACAGTTGTAAATTTTGCGACAAGCCTCGTTTCAAGAGGCTTTCCAGCGGGAATATGGTCTCTATCAAGGCGATACATTATTACATATGTTAAAGAGGTTATATGCTTCGATGAGTTTTGCTACTCATATGAGATGACACTTTGAAAATAGAAGACCACCTGGTGTTATGTGTCATCCTTCAGATGGAGAAGCTCGGAAGCACTTTGATAGGACATATCCAGATTTTGTTAGTGAACCAAGAAACATTCGATTAGGTCTATGTGCGGATGGATTCACGCCTTTTTCTGTATTTGCGACACCACATTCATGTTGGCCTGTCTTTCTTACACCTTATAATCTACCACCCGAGTTGTGCATGACTAGTCCATATATATTCTTAAATTGTATTATCCCTGGTCCACATAATCCGAAAAGTTTGATTGATGTATATTTGCAACCTTTGATTGATGAGCTAAAACAATTGTGGTACAATGGTGTTGAAACATATGACATATCAACCAAGCATATTTTCAAATTGCGTGCTAATTTAATGTGGACAATTAACGATTTTCCTGCGTATGGAATGTTGTCTGGGTGGATGACTGCTGGTAAGCTAGCTTGTCCTTACTGCATGGAAAATAGTAAAGTGTTCACTTTGAAACATGGCCGAAAGCAATCATGGTTTGATTGTCATCGTCAATTCTTGCCTCCTGATCATGAGTTTAGAAGGATGAAAAATGCATTCAAAAAGAATAAAATGGAGTGTGATTCTCCACCTCTGATGCTATCAGGTGAGGAAATATGGGAGAGGGTCCAGAACTTCAGTAAAGTTACTAAAACTCCACCTTATAGATTCCCCGGATACGACATTATTCATAATTGGACGAAACAAATTATATTTTGGGAGTTGCCTTATTGGAAGTATAATCTTCTCCGTCACAACCTTGATGTCATGCATATTGAGAAGAATTATTTTGACAATTTGTTCAACACAGTGATGGATGTTAAAGGTAAGACAAAGGATAACCCGAAGGCTAGAATGGACTTACNTGTTGTTGTTACTTGTAATAGAAAATTTGGTATGCTGGCAGGTGGTGTAGCTTCCAAAACAGGCAGTTTCTGCCAAAATTATACCCAGATTGGTCGCTTTTCTATTTAATTTTTTTTTCCTGGGAAAGTCGCTAATTAACCCAGATTTCCTAAAAACGACCGACTTTGGTCGCTATTCTGTTAAAAAACAAAAATTCTGGGAATTAGCGACAAATTTTCGTCGCTTATGTATAAAAAAAATTAAATTCTATAAATTAGCGACCAATTGTAGTCGCTTATATTTAAAAAAAAATTCAAAAAAGCGACCAACTTTGGTCGCTATATTCCAGATTTAAAAATTTAATAGTTGGTCGCTATATTTTGAATAACAATAAATTAAAAAAATGTAATTTAATTATAGAGACCAACTTTGGTCGCTAAATTTATATTATTAAAATATTAAAGAGACTAAAGTTGGTCGCTATATTGTATGCCCGGAATATTTGGTCGTTTTACCTCAGAGACCAAATCAGCGACCAACTTTGGTCCCTAATGTAAAGGGACCAACAAAATAACGACCAAGCCCAGTTGGACGCATTTTGTTCGCTTTTTCACTGTTTAGCGACCATCTTTGATCGCTTTGGGTGGTCGGTTTTTCCAGGATTTTTAGTAGTGACATGGGAACATAGGTTGCACCACAGACCACATAAGGATTTCTGACGTCATAAACAATTTATTTTAGTTGATCTACTATGCCTTCGTGGCTAATCTTTGACAAGTTACTGAATGTGATGTATTGGATTCTTGCTGCAGAATCTATTGGTGCATGATTAGCCTATAGAATGCAATGTTAAATTAAAATGCACTTGTATTTTCTTTAACCTTTACTTAGGAATGGCAATGGTGCGGTGCAAGACGGGGCGGGGCGGGGCGAGTTTACTCTTATGCGGGTGTGGGGCGGCTTAAAACAGTTTTTAAAATTTTTAAAGTGGGGTGGGGCGGGTTGCGGGTTTAATGCAGGTTCAATGCGGGATAACTTTGAATTTTAGCTTTTTTTTTAAACAAAGCAATCATTTCAACTACAATTTTACATTCTTCTTCACTAGCATGAATACTCTTTTGATTTATAATTAAATTACATTAGTATACATCTATACTGCCAATATTTTTTCTTTTCTAACTTCTCGCTCTCTAGTTGAATGACCTTATTCCATTTCGGTGAGGGTGCTCATTAGGGTTTAAGGAATCTTGCGTAGCCAAAATTGAGTTAGAAAGGAGTAAAGAGCAAACTGGAAAAAAAATGAAGAAAAACTAATAAAGTTTAACGCCATGCACTTTGCACAGGGATCAGCTTTGGCATTTGCTAATACTTTGCATCACAAATACACTGGTGGGACGTACAATTGTTGGTCTTTAAGCTTAGTGTAGTTTAATTTTAAGCTTAGTCTAGCTTAATTTTACACTTGGAGTAGCTTAAAGAGAGTGAATGGAAAATGGTGGGGAAAAAATGGAGGGAAGTAAAATTTTGAATTAGTGCACGTTGTCCCTCATTGGAAGAAGGAAAGAAAATCTATGTGTATATATAGGGAAGCTCTTCTTCTAGCTCTTAAAGAGTTGAGAAGAAGGCAAGCCTCGCGCCGTCGTCGTCGTCGCTCCCTCGGCTCGGCTCGGCTTCGGCCTCGGATTTGGTCAACGATTGATTGATTAATCTCTTTGGACAAAATTCTTTCAAAATTATTTAATTAATTAATGGAAAAGTTTCAAATCCGAAATGACCCGCAGCCCGCGACCCGGTTCGGTCCGACCTGTTTTCTTTCCCGGATTATTTTAAATCCGTTTTTAAATTTCCCGCAATATTCATACCTGTTCAAAATAGCTATGGCTGTTCTGAAAGGATTCACACCTATTCTAATAGCTATGGCTGTTCTGAAAGGTTGCAAAACCTTTTCAGAAACAGTACTAAATTGGCTATAAATATACCTTGAATCCCAAAATTTTTACTTGCTAAATTTTCTGATCTTGTTCTTCTTCTTCTGCACAAAAATATTCTAGTGTGTTTTACAACCATCAAGTGGTTCGCTGATCACCAGAGTTTTTGGTACCGATACGCTGGTGAGTTAAATCGTTCTATCCTGTGAGGATATATTCCAACACCTCGGGTACTTGAGGGGAATAATTTCCTTAAGGACACACTGTGTATTCAGTGGGCTCGGTTTATTCTTATATTATATTTCCATAGAAAATCTAAGGACGCCTGGACTAGGGTGCCTGCGCTCAGCATGCGCTAGTGGTCGCGTTAGTCAGGTTTATCACTATCCCTGGTAAATTCCACTAGCATGGCCGCACTAATCCCTCGCTAGAGCCTGCGCTAGTGAGGTTTCTCACTATTTCTGTATTTTCAGAAAAAATTTATTGTTTTATATTACAGCAATACAGATTGCTAACAATCTTAAGGAAATTATATTTTTATTTTATGTATTCTGTTTGTGGAGATTAAAACCTGTGTGTTTTCTACTCCTTCTAAATTTTATTATTCTGATTTGAAGATATAAAAACTTTATAAGAATTTTGAAATTCAGAAAACGATTTGAAGAACATAAAAACTTCATCGTTTTTTGTGAAACAGTATATAAAAACTTCGGTTTTTATTTGTTATACATATTGTTTATTGTTGATTACAATATTGTTTACTGTTCTGGTTTTGCCATTGATTGAACTCTTCTGTTGTTGACAGTGAGAAATGTCGAGTCGGACTACTGTTCCACCGGCAGAAAAGCCTGGGAAATTTTCTGGAGCCAACTTCAAAGGATGGCAGCAAATGGTGTTCTTATGGCTTACCACACTTGGTACGCAGAAATTCACTAGTGAAGAGCCTCCAGTGCCTGCTGCGGACATGCCGGACAATGAAAAGTTCATGATTATTGAGGCGTGGAAGCAAGCAGATTTTCTTTGCAAATGGTATATTTTAAGTTCTTTAGAGGATGACTTGTACAATGTGTACAGTGGGATAAATACTTCGAAAGAATTATGGGACGCACTTGAGAAGAAGTACAAGACAGAAGATGCATGCTTGAAGAAGTTCGTGGTTGCCTAGTTTCTAGACTATAAAATGATAGACAACATAACTGTGGGAACCCACGTTCAGGAACATCAACTTATTTTTCATGACCTTATTGCTGAATGTATGGTAATGAATGAAGCATTTTAAGTGGCTGCAATGATTGAAAAGTTGCCTCCTTCATGGAGAGATTTCAAGAACTATCTCAAGTACAAGCGCAAAGAAATGAAGTTGGAAGATCTTGTGATTCGTCCCAAGATTGAGGAAGACAACAAAACAGACGAGAAGAAGTCTCGTGGAAATTCAACGATCATGGGAGCTGATATCGTTGAAGAAACTGCTCCAAAAAGTAAGAAGAGGAATAGATCTTCTGGACTCCAGTTACAAGTGACTCAGAACTCAAGTGACCATACACATACCAGGAAAAGACAACCGGCCAGAGTCATAAAGGTGGTCATAGGGACTGGGGTCATATAGCTATCCCACGATCGCGAATCATACATGTGACTTGCGTGCTAACTCGAATTAATAATAATCTATCCCACGATCGCGCATCATCCCTGCGACTCATGTGCTGACTCGATATAATAAGCTATCCCACGATCGCAAATCATCCCTGCGACTCGTGTGCTGACTCGATAATAATAATAAGTTATCCCACGGCCGCGCATCATACCCGCGGCTCGCGTGCTGACTCGATATAACAATAATAAGCTATCCCACGATCGCGCATCATACCTGCGGCTCGTGTGCTAACTCGATATAAATAATAATAATCTATCCCATGGTCGTGCATCATACCTGCGGCTCGTGTGCTGACTCGGTATAAATAATATTTTTAACATATCCCTCAATCGCGAATCATGCCTGCGACTCGAGTGCTGACACATTTACACACGTTTAAATCCACTTTGATCAAGAACAATAGCTTTTCTCATGAAAAATAGTAAAAATCCGTATTCAAAGAAGGATGAAACATAAGTTTCGAAATCATTTGTTTTTGAAAACTCATTTGTCAAATTTAACGGTATTCCTCGATACGACCAAATCCAGGTACACATATATTTACAGCGGAATCAAATTCTCTTTAGAAGGATAACTGTATGAACTCCAGCTTTCCTTTAAACATTTAATTATGTTTTCGGTCATATTAACAGTTCAATGATACATGCAGGGTTACAGGTACACATATAAAGCATGCTAGTGGGTCCTAGACTACCCGAACATAAGCATATTAGTAGCTACGCACGGACTCCCATCACCTCGTGCGTACGTAGACCCCGAAGATAATAACATATACTTAATTAATTCACCTAGGGGGACGATTTCCCCTCGCGAAGTTAGAAAGGAGACTTACCTCGCTCTGAAGTTCCAACACCGGCTTCCAAGCCCTTCCAATGACCCCAACGTACGCACCACGATCCGAAACTACCACATACATGACAAAGAAGTGAAAATTCATCCTAATACTCACAACTATTTCAGATTATATACTTTCCCAACCCCGCTCAACGAAATGACCAAAATGCCCTCGGGCTCACGTGCCCGAAAATCCAAAATTCTCGAAGATGCCTTCTACCCGTAGACTTACTAAATCAATTATATAATTTACTCCAATGTTCATTCTCAATTCGTGGCCAAAAATCCAATTTTACCAAATTCTAGGTTCTTCAATGTTTCACAATTTTCCTACCAATTTCATGTTCAAAATCCATGCAATATCTTGTATTTGACCTTAGAACCAAGTAGAATAACTTACCTCTTGAAGCTTGGTAAAATCCCCCTTAAAAGCTCTTAAAAAATCGCCCATCCCATGAAGAAAGTGAAGACAATGATCTAAACTCTCGCTGAAAAAAACAATCTGCCCAAGCCGATTTTCTGCACCTGCGGATCCTTCATCAATTCACCCGCACCCGCGGTTTCCCAAATCTCCAGCCAAATCGCACTTACGCCCTATATCCCGCACCTGCGGCTTTGCAGGTGCGGAATATTTATCGCACCTGCGGTTCCCAGCCAGGCCAAGCCAAAATCGCACCTACGACTCCCGGGCCGCACCTGCGGCCAATTCCTCGCAGGTGCGGTTGCACCAGATGACAACAGAAAGCAGACCTTTCCAACCTTCAACTCTGATCCGTTAACAACTCGGAATCCGCCTGGGGCCCCCGGGAACCCGTCCAATCATACCAACATGTCCAAAAACATAACACGGACTTGCTTGAGCCCTCAAATCACATCAAAAAACCGCTGAAATCTCGAATCGCACTCAAGTCACGTTCTTTAAGAACTTAGAATTTCAAGCTTCTACACCCGACGCCGAAACCTATTAAATCACGCCCGATTGACCTCAAATTTTGCGCACAAGTCATATTCAACATTACGGACCTTCTCCAACTTCCGGAATCACATTCTGAACTTGATATCAAAACTTCCACTTTCGACCGGATTTCCCAAAAACCTTAAAATTTCTATATGTAGCCAAATGACTCCAAAATGACCTACAGAAATCAAAATTCACTTCCGATCATGCCCCCAACTCCAGAATCACCATATGAAGCTATTCCCAGACTCGGAATCCCAAAAGGACATTAATATCATTGAAATGCACTTCAAGCCAAACTTAGGAAATTTCTTCAAAAATGCTGACTTCCACAATATACATCAAAACACTCTCGAGTTACCCAAATCCCGATCCGGACATACACCCAAGTTCGAAATTACCATATGAACCCACGGGAACCTTCGGTTCCTGATTCCGAGGTCGTTTACTCAAAATTCCAGTCTTACTCAATTTCTTCAACTTAAGGCTTCTAAAATGAGAATTTTCTTTTAAATTTAACTCTGAACCTTCTGAATTTCAACTCTGACCATACACACAAGTCACAATACCCGAAATAAAGTTGTTCATAACTCCCAACTGCTGAACGACGCGCTGGATCTCAAAATGATCGATCGGGTTGTTACATTGTCGCTTATCGAGAAAGAATGGAAAGGCCAACATAGTGGAGAAGAATGATGACATTGATGATCTTTGTGCAATGCTTTCGGAATGCAACTTAGCTGGAAATCCGAAGGAGTGGTGGATTGACTCTGGAGCCACTCGACATGTTTGTTCTGTCAAAGAAGCATTTGCGACTTACTTTACTGCTGGTCCCGAAGAAGAGATTTCCATGGGAAATAACTCAACAGCCAAGATTGAAGGTTATGGGAAGATTTCCCTAAAGATGACTTCCGGCAAGGTGTTAACGCTCAACAACGTTCTTCATGTTCCTACTATTAGGAAGAATTTAGTTTCTACTTCTTTACTAGTGAAGAATGGATTCAAATGTGTATTTGTTTCTGATAAAGTTGTTGTAAGCAAGAATGACATGTACATTGGAAAAGGCTACACGAAGGGCCTTTTCAAATTCAATGTAATGGTTGTTGATACTATGAATAAAATTTCAGCTTCTTCTTATTTGTTAGAGTCAATGATTTATAACATATTCGTTTAGGACATGTCAATTATAAAACCTTGCGGAAGTTAATTAATTTAGAAGTATTGCCTAAATTCGAGTGTAATAAATCGAAATGTCAAGTATGTGTTGAATCTAAGTTTGTATAACATCCTTATAAGTCTGTTGAAAGGAATTCAAATCCTTTAGACTTAATTCATACTAACATTTGCGATATGAAGTCGACACCATCTCGAGGTGGGAAAAAGTATTTTATTACTTTTATTGACGATTGCACTCGATATTGTTATGTTTATTTGCTTAATAGTAAGGATGAAGCAATTGAAGCATTTAAGCAATACAAGAATGAAGTAGAGAATCAATTGAATAAAAAGATCAAAATGATTAGAAGTGATAGAGGTGGAGAATATGAATCTCCGTTTGCAGAAATATGTTCGGAATATGGAATTATCCATCAAACTACTGCACCTTACACACCTCAATCCAACGGAATTGCGGAAAGAAAAAATCGGACATTAAAGGAAATGATGAATTCTTTATTAATAAGTTCCGGATTACCGCAGAGTTTGTGGGGGGAAGCTATCCTTACAGCTAACCGAATACTCAACAGAGTACCCCATAGAAAAAGACAATCTATTCCATATGAAAAATGGAAAGGTAGAAACCCCAACTTGAAATATTTTTACGTGTGGGTGTGTCTAGCAAAGGTACAAGTTCCTTTACCTAAAAGGGTTAAAATCGGACCAAAAGCAGTAGATTGCGTTTTCATTGGATATGCTACAAACAGTAAAACATGTCGATTTTTGGTCCATAAATCCGAAAATCCAAGATTCATGTTAATACGGTAATGGAATCAGATAATGCTGAATTCCTTGAAAGCATTTATTCGTATAAAACTGAATGCAAGTCGTTAAGTGAAAGACCTAAACGACCTCGGAAAGAACCAAAAAAAAACACTCCAAGTGTAGAAGATCCAAGGCGTAGCAAACGTTAAAGAATATCTACTTCCTTTGGACCAGATTTTGTGACATTCTTGCTTAAAAATGATCCTCAAACTTTTAAAGTAGCTATGTCGTCTTCTGATTCATCATTTTGGAAAGAGGCAGTCAATGGTGAGATTCAATCAATTTTGGATAACCACACATGGGAATTTGTTGATCTTCCTCCTGGAAATAAGCCTTTAGGTTCGAAATGGATCTTTAAACGGAAAATGAAAGCTGATGGCACTATTGAAAAACATAAGGCAAGACTTGTTGTCAAAGGCTATAGACAAAAGGAAGGCCTTGATTGCTTTGACACTTACTCGCCAGTAACGAAGATAACATCTATTAGGATGTTAGTGGCATTAGCGGCCGTGTATGGTCTTGAAATCAATCATATGGATGTTAAAACAACTTTCTTATATGGAGAATTGGAGGAAAAGATTTACATGGAACAACTTGAGGGTTTTGTGGTTCCTGGTAAAGAAAATAAAGTGTGCAAACTTGTTAAGTCACTTTAAGGACTTAAACAAGCACCCAAATAATGGCATGCCAAATTTGACCAAACAATATTGGCAAGTGGTTTTAAAATCAACGAGTGCGACAAATGTGTTTACATTAAAAACACTTCAGGTCATGAAGTCATTATTTGTTTATATGTTGATGACATGTTGATAATGAGCAAAAGTATGGCAGATATAAATGCTACAAAACGCATGTTGGCTAGCAAATTCGACATGAAAGACTTAGGAGTTGTTCATGTGATCTTAGGAATCAGAATTCATAAAACTCCACAAGGTCTAGCATTATCACAGTCTCACTAAATTGAAAAGTACTCAAAAAGTTCAAGTATTTGGATTTCAAAATTGCCAAGATTCCACATGACATGAGTTATGCACTTCAAAAGAATGAAGGTGAAAGTGACTTACAACTGGATTATGCTAGAGTATTAGGAAGTTTGATGTATATCATGAATTGTACGCGACCAGATATAGCATGTGCTATTAGAAAACTGAGTCGATTTACAAGTAATCCCAATCACATACATTGGATGGCAATGAAACGAGTTTTGGGGTATCTGAAACATACCCAAAACTATGCTTTGCATTATAACAAATATCCCTCCGTGATCGAGGGATATAGTGATGCAAAGTGGATCATCGGATCATCTGAAGTTAAATCCACGAGTGGATATGTTTTCACAATTGGGGGTGGAGTAGTGTCTTGGAAATCATCTAAACAAAAGTGCATTCACCCGTTCTACAATGGAATCTGATTTCATAGCTTTAGATAAGGCCGGTGAATAAGCTAAATGGCTCCGGAATTTCTTGGAAGATATTCCATTTTAGCCCAAACCTTGGGCACCTATTTGTATACATTGTGATAGTCAAATGACAATCGGCAGGGCAGGGAGCGTTATGTATAACGGAAAATCTCATCATATACGACGGGGACATAATACCGTTAGACAACTACTCTCTAGTGGTGTTATCACAATTGACTACGTAATGTCAAAAGATAACGTGTCAAATCCACTTACAAAAGGCCTATTTGGAGAAGCAGTTGAAAGATCATCAAAGGGAACGGGGATAACTACAATAATTAATAGAATCTAATACTTCTCTAAAATGAATAATTCTTTACACATTTTATATTCCCAAAACCCAGAAGTACAAGTCATAAGCTTTTAAGAATTTACACTAAAACTTCTAAATATACCACTGTTAAGAAAATAAGTGCAACAGTGCAAACAAAAATATAAGATGGTGACTCCGAAACCGCGAACGCTGAAGCGGTTTTACCTTGAGTCTCCACAACATCAATCGGGCTACTATCAATCAATCGGCCGGCTATGCGAAAACCTGGAATCTGCACAAAAGTGTGCAGAAGAGTAGTATGAGCGCACCACAGAGGTGCCCAGTAAGTATCAAGACTAACCTCGGTGAAGTAGTGACGAGGACTAGTCAAGACACCAACCTGTCTAATAAAAACTGAACAAGTATAAATATAGGAATCAGGAAAATAATGATGTAACACAAAGACTGAATAAAACACAGATAAACCCGACATTTAAATATACAACACGAGCATGTAATGGCTCAACATATTCAACCATTTCTACATAAAATTCATAGTCATCTCCACGAGGTTCCGAACCTCGGACAAACTATCATTTATGGTCCCAATATTCGAACCCTAACACTTGGAAACTTACGCCCTCATTCGAGTACTAACTGCACAGACGACTCACGTGCCAATTGGGTCATTCCCACCCATACGATAATCACAACAAGAGTATCTATATTTGACAACAACAAGGAGTCCTGAATCCATTAATAGTACTTAACTACGTGTATGCTTCTGCAGGTGTCCTAACATGATTTCGACAACCAATAGACATAAGGAAAACAAAGAGGCAATACGTACATTTTCATCTCATAAATTTCCACACAAATGAACTCACACGGTAAAAGTTCCAGTACACAGTATCAACAACAAGGGATGCCCCTAGGCTAACATAAGTATCACAACAATCCCTGACATATCCCACCTTGTCACGTCACATGTGCAATATTAAAGTATGTGTCCGCCTTGTTTCGCCACACGTGCATAAACATGTTCCCACCTTGTCACGCCACATCCGCAACACTCAATCTCGTATCCTGCCTTATTACGCCGCATGTGAAATATCAATAGTAAACACAGCACGACCGAAACCTCGTGAAAATCCCCATATCAACAACCGGATGGTAAAAATCTCGTGCATCACCACAACAGGTACAACAACAGCAGTGGCAACAGTTCAAGATACAATTAATACATCAACTCAAGAGCCTTCGACCACAATATAGGCAAAACTAGTTCACGGGAAATAAACATAATAAAGAGAGCTAGGCATATTACGAATCACTCAACAATGAAGGGAAATAGCATGTAACAGCTGCACCTAATTACACGGGTGAACACGAGAAATCAACACAAATCCGATAACTCCCTTTAAGGTTGATCAGTTACGAGAATATTCAACAATTTCCACTTAAGGAGAAGCAATAGAGAATAATCATAACCTCTATTTAAGACCAAAACAATTATAGGTTGAGATGAAGATAGTTGCAAATTTGAGATAAGCAATTAAAAACATATAGCATGACAATAAAGGAAATAAAACCTTCAGATAAGTCAATTAGGAGTGAAGTAGGCAATAGGAGTAAATCCAAAAGTAAGAACTTCCACATTTAAGCAAATAAAGATGACACTAGAAATTAGAAAATTCAATCATGCTAAGAACACTTCATACGGCGAATATAAGGATCTAAGATTCCTAAAGGGTCAACTATCCACAAATAAGTCCGAACATGCGCTCGTCACGTCGCGTTCACGGACTACAATCAACATAGAAGACTCAAATCCTAAGGGTTAATTCCCCCACACAAGGTTAGGCAAGATACTTACCTCAACCGCTCAAAACAAACTTGAAATCACGTTCTTGCCACGAGTATCTGACTTCTAATGGCCCAAATGTACTCAAATCAATAGCATTGTGTAAATAATACTACAAGCAACTAGTTTAACAAATAAATTCGAAGCTAAAACGCGAAATTAGGAAAATTGCCCAAAAAGTTCCCTGGGCCCACGTATCGTAATCGGGTAAAAATTATATTTTCTGGATAGCCATTCACCCACGAGTCTAAACATATGAAAATCTCTCAAGTCGGAGGTCAAAAACCCAATCAAAACTCAATAATTCGGTCTATGAAGTTTATCCCATTTTCTACCCAAAAGTTTCGAAATTAAAGGTTGGATTTAAGATTGGAAACATGGAAATTGGTTTATAAAGGATAGAAATCACTTACCCAAATTACCCAAGTGCAAAAGCCTCCAAATATCGCCTCTCCTAAGCTCCCCAATTCGACAATGGTGAAAATAACATAAACTCTTGGTTCTACCCCTGGGATCGCACCTGCGGTCCCGCACCTGCGGTCCCGCACCTGCGGAACTACCATCGCAGGTGTGAAAACCCACTTAAAAGCCTGGGGTCGCACCTGCGGTCAATTGGCCGCACCCGCAGCTCCATACCTGCACAAAACTAACCGCACCTGCGAGGATTGGAGGTTTGGGATAAGTTCCGCACTTGCGAACTCCTCGCCGCACCTGCAGAAGGTCCATCGCAGGTGCGAGACACCAGAACCAGCAATGGTTCACCTGTCTCCCAAGTTCTAAGAACACCCAATGAGCATCCTAAATGTACCTGAGGCCCCCCTCGGGACCCCGTCCAACCACACACACAAGTCATATAACCTAACACGGACTCGCTCGAGGTTTCAAACCACATAAAACAACACTAACACGATGAATTAAATTAAAAAATTCATGAAAATTCTTCAAACTTCTATAAACATTAAGCTTTGCATTTAAGGTACGAATCACGTCAAATTATGTCCATTTCTTACCAAATTTCACAGATAACACATATAAATCATATCGAACCTGTACCGGGCTTCATAATAGTGATAAAAATTGGATCATCGGATCATCTAAAGTTAAATCAACGAGTGGATATGTTTTCATAATTGGGGGTGGAGTAGTGTCTTAGAAATCATCCAAACAAACATGCATCACTCGTTCTACAATGGAATTTGAATTCATAGCTTTAGATAAGGCCGGTGAATAAGCTAAATGGCTCCGGAATTTCTTGGAAGATATTCCATTTTGGCCCAAACCTTTGGCACCTATTTGTATACATTTTGATAGTCAAGCGACAATAGGCAGGGTAGGGAGCGTTATGTATAACGGAAAATCTCGTCATATACGACGGGGACATAATACCGTTAGATAACTACTCTCTAGTGGTGTTATCACAATTGACTATGTAAAGTCAAGAGATAACGTGTCAGATCCACTTACAAAAGTCCTATCTAGAGAGGCAGTTAAAAGATCATCAAAGGGAATGAGGTTAATGTCACGACCCAAATTTCCCTCCGTTGGGTATCGTAATGGAACCTAGTCTTAAGGACTAGGTAAGCCTAATATTCAGGGATAAAAACAATAATAAATAGAATATAATACTTTTCTTTACACATTTTATATTCCCAAAACCCGGAAGTACAAGTCATAAGCTTTTATGAATTTACACTAAAACTCCTAAAAATACCACTGTTCATAAAATAAGTGCACCAATGCAAACAAAAATATAAGATGGTGACTCCGAAACCGTGAACGCTGAAGCGGTTTTACCTTGAGTCTCCACAACACCAACCGTGCTACTATCAATCAATCGACCGGCTATTCAAAAACCTGGAATCTGCTCAAAAATGTGTAGAAGAGTAGTATGAGCACACCACAACGGTGCCTAGTAAGTATCAAGACTAACCTCGATGAAGTAGTGACAAGGAGTAGTCAAGACACCCAGTGGTCTAATAAAAACTGAACAAGTATCAATATAGGAATCAGGGAAATAATGATGTACACATAAAGGCTACACAATATAGCTAACAAGACAGTGAATTCGATAAAAAAGGAACACAATAAGTATAAGCGGAAGCCATGAAGTAACACAAAGACTGAATAGAACACAGATAAACCCGGCATGTAAATATACAACACAAGCATGTAATGACTCAACAACTTCAACCATTTCTACATCAAATTCATAGTCATCTCCATGAGGTTTCGAACCTCAGATTAATTATCATTTACGGTCCCAGTATCCGAACCCTAAAACTTGGCAACTTGCGCATTCGAGTACTAACTGCACGGAAGACTCACGTGCCAATTGGGTCATTCCCACCCATACAATAAGCACAACAAGAGTATCTATATTTGATAACAACAAGGAGTCCCGAATCCATTAATAGTACTTAACTACGTGTATGCGTGTGCAGGTGTCCTAACATGATTTCAACAACCAATAGACATAAGGAAAGCAAAGGGGCAATACGTAGATTTTCATCTCATAAATTTCCACACGAATGAACTCACACGGTAAGTGTTCCAGTACACAATATCAACAACAAGGGATACCCCCAGGCCAACACTGTTTAACAAAAGAATTAAACCCTTTGACTAAATCTTATTTTTAAGATGAACATGGATTACTGATAATCAAGGAAATGGAGAAAAATGAATAACATATAATATTGCAGAAATAGAAAAGCGAAGTCAATTATATTCGAGAATCATATGCCTTTACAAGCTGTATTCCCTTCCCTTATATAGGAGATTCCTATAACGTGCAACTGTTGCTATGGTTGCTCATTAATGACTAATTATGACATTAACGAGGCATTACAAAGGATAACGGTAATTGGGTTACAGTTACATAACGTTCGAGTAATCAATGATGGGACTTTGAATCTGCCCGTGGCTTTGTCTAGATTCATTCTGACCGTGACTCCCTCCTGTTTTGATCAAGTCGAGATTCCCGTGGCTGATAAGCTCAAGGGTTTACTGAATCGTGTCTCTCTGTACCGTACCTCTTCAAAGAATCACATCCAACTGTCAAGTTTTCCTGTGTCCACGTGACTGGCTGAGTTGTCAAAAGCTGGCTTACGTGTGAAACTCTTTTTTACCAATACAGATAGTCCCCCCACTTACTATATATTTAACGATTAATATTTGGTAAGTGGATATTCATTTATGGAGGGAATATTTTCCTGTCGTTTTTCATCGAATCATTGTATCCTTATCTGCACCATAGGCGTCATTTGTCACTTCCATTTAATGCTCATACCACGTGTCCCTTTCGGATTGGTTCTGTATTTACTCGGCACCTTTTAGGGCTTTTTGCGGCTGTGCCAGTCCCGAAGTGACATCTTCAATTGTGACTTTTTATCATTGTTTTTCTTTTTTTCCCATGTTTGCGGTTGTCCTCAAGTATAAATACCTTTCTTCTTTTCTTTACTTCCACGAAACACTTTTCTAACTTTGTCTTTTGTAAAGAACTGTCTTCTTGCCTTTGTAAACATGTCTTTTTCAAGCCAACCTCAAGGAGTAATAGATATTGAAAGTTTAACGCCATCTTCTTCTCTGACTAGGAGTCGGAGGGGTGGTAGACTTAGAAGTCTAGGATCCACTCCTTTGACGGGCACCTCTTATTCTCAGATAGTTCCTTCTCCTTCGACTAGATCTCTAGTTTCTACAAGGTTTAGGGTTTCCCGGTCTTTGTCTAGAGGTAGAGGCAAACGCCTTCGTGAACCCGGAGTCGATGAAATTGTCCCTGTTAAGTTTGTTTTTACTAGGGATAGTCAAGTTCTTGTAGACCAATCTTCTTCTCTTGATAGTGTCGAAAGATATTCACCCCTTATAACTGAGGGTCAGATTTCTCTTGTTTGTAGGGAGTGCTTTTGGATGTCTGACTTCCCTATATATATTACAAATAGTAATCAAAGAATAAGGTCTTACAAGACGGGATATTCTTTTGCTTATACGTACCCTTTCACTCTAGGGTTTAGACCTCCCATTGACCTAGTCATAATTTCGTTATACCATTTTTTCAATATCTGCTAAGGACAAGTTGGTCCGCTTATGTGGCGAGTTGTCGCATGTCTTAGAAGTTTGGCTTCTTTATCCTCGGTTCCTTTTACTTTAAACTATCTTATTCATCTCTACTCTCCTACCTTATTTTGTGAAGGGGTTTTAACTCTGACTACTAGAGGTAAAAGAGTACTGGTAACCCCTGGAGATAGGGTTGGTACCTCCAGTATGTTATTGTACCCACTGTTGATTTAGTGGGTGAAGAAAATCTTCCCTTCCCTGAGAAGTGGAATCGCGTACGTGAGTATGCTTTAGCTCACATTTATTTACTTGTTCTCGTTTTGACTTGAGATGTTTTATTAACACCGTATCTGTTTCTTCTTCTCTCAGCAATCATGAATATTGTGGAGAATGTCTCCGGTAGTCGTTATTGGGTAGAAAAATTGGTTTCCATTGCTCCTTTAGAAGAGAGATATTGGAAGTACCTCGCTAGGAGGTATGGTTGGCATGTAAAGACCCACGGTAAGTGAATCTCTTGTTCTTGCTTCTTTCCTTACTCGAGTCTCTTCTTTCATTGTCGTTTAACTTTTTCCCTTTTAATAGGGTTCTCCGCTCGTGGGGTGTCTGCTTCATCTATCCCCCCTTTTTTTCTCCTTTGTATCAACTGGTGGCTACCCTCAATCCCGTCGGGTGTAAATTTGGATTTCTTTAAAGTCCCCAAATGACAACTTAGGGGCACCACAATGTATATAAAAATTTTATACGGCTAAGTATAAGTTAATAATTAGTTTTAGCCGTTTGAATATATTAATGTTAGTACGACTTTTGTTGAGTTTCTCTTTCACTCTTTAAGTCCTTTGCATGCTTCATTTTTAGAGGTTTTAGTTTTACCTCTGAGTTTTGCATGTGGAATGCTTTAGACTACTCGTACCTTTTTGTAATAGGCATGGTGTCATATTAAATATGTGCATTTTTGTAATAGGCATAGTTTNTTAACAGATTTGATATACCCTTGTATTTCTTAACTTTTTTTCATAGGTAACAGTTTTTCGATATTAATACAAGGAAACAACTGTTTTTTTTTACTAGTAACAGTTTTTATAAAGATTGGGTTTTTTACCCGCAACTGTTTTGGAAACAGTTTTCTAATAAGTACGAGGGAAACGTTTTCTTATTCATAACTGTTTTTTTTATAACAGTTTTTTGAACAAATACAAGGATTTAGATCTTTCATCCGTGACTGTTTTATTTGAGAACAATTTTTTGAATGAGTGCATTGTTTTTGTTACAACAGCTTTAAATAAGTATAAAGATGTACGTTTCTTTCTCGTGACTAATATTTTGCCTTTCAACCTGAACATGTTCGAAGGTTTTTGCTTTTTGCATTGGGCTTTGTATTTGGATGGCTCTTTTGATTTCTTTCGATTTAGCTCGTGTCACTTCTCTCATTCAGGCTAGAGGTTTTGACCTTCTGATAATCTTCTTTGCTTCGTCTTAGCTTTCCATACTATATAGTCCCCTAAGTGTTTGAGCTTTGAAGAATGAAATCTCGAGCACTTGATTATTCCTTCCTTGTGGTCCTTTTCCTGAAAAGGAAAAACATTCTAGACTCGAAAGTATATAGTGTTTTAGATGATGTCTTCTTAACCCTTTTAACATGTCTATCAGAAAGTGTAACCCTAGACCGGGAATTGCGTTATTTCCTCGCGTCTTTGCAGGTCTAACATCATCATTTGGTGATGGGTTAGCTTTATGCCTATCATCTAAAAAAGTTAGTAAAATTTTTTAAATTTTCAAATAAAATCGATCATGTGATACCTGATGAGGGGTATTCTTTTCCTTTAGAAGTAATACTTCTTTAGGTGGATGGCGTTCCAGATTGTTGGTAGAACTCTGTCGTCCATAGCTTCCAACTCATAGGCGCCTTTCCCAGCTATGCCTCGAATTTTGTAAGGTCCTTCCCAGTTTGGATTTAGCTTTCCTGCACCTGCTTCTTTCGTTGATTGAAAGACTTTTTTGAGGACGAAGTCCCCAATCTT
>ML372226.1:20929-36989 GCA_005239525.1 Nicotiana knightiana
TGGTGATGGGTTAGCTTTATGCCTATCATCTAAAAAAGTTAGTAAAATTTTTTAAATTTTCAAATAAAATCGATCATGTGATACCTGATGAGGGGTATTCTTTTCCTTTAGAAGTAATACTTCTTTAGGTGGATGGCGTTCCAGATTGTTGGTAGAACTCTGTCGTCCATAGCTTCCAACTCATAGGCGCCTTTCCCAGCTATGCCTCGAATTTTGTAAGGTCCTTCCCAGTTTGGATTTAGCTTTCCTGCACCTGCTTCTTTCGTTGATTAAAAGACTTTTTTTTAGGATGAAGTCCCCAATCTTGAAGTACCTGGGATGATATTTACGGTTGTAATAACGCTCTATGATTTGTTTTTGAGCTTCCATCCGTATCAATGCTACTTTTCTCCGTGGTTCGAGCAGGTCCAGGTTGGTCCTCAATTCGTCGTCATTTTCTCCCTCCATGGATGTTGAGAGCCTTATGCTTGGTTCACCAATCTCCAATGGTATTAAGGCTTCTGATCCATAAACAAGTGTGATTGAGTTTCTCGCGTAGCTATTTTTGAAGTAGTTCTATATGCCCAAAGTACCGCTGGTAACTCATCAAGCCAGTTTCCTTTGGCTTTATCCAGCCGCTTATTTAGATTATTGATAATGACCTTATTGGTTGATTCAGATTGACCATTAGCCACGGGGTGGTACGGCGTTGAAGTGATCCGCTTGATTTGCCAACTTTTGAAGAATTCTGTGATTTGCGAGCCTATGAATTGTGGGCCATTATCACACACGATTTCCTTTGGTATTCCAAAGCGGCATTATGTTTCGCTATAAGAAGCTTTTAACTTCCTTTTCTCGCACTTTTTTGAACGCTTCTGCCTCTTCCAATTTTGTAAAATAGTCGGTTAGCACGAGTAAAAACCGCACCTGTCCTTTAGTTGTGGGAAGAGGTCCCATTATGTCCATACCTCATTCCATGTAAGGCCATGGGGATATTATTGGATGTAATAATTCTGCTGGTCGACGCATGTTATTGGCAAACCTTTGTCATCTGTCACATTTGGATACGAAGTTCTCGACTTCTTCTTCCATCTTAGGCCAATAATATCCAGCTCTGATTAGTGTTTCACTAAGGATCTCGCCCCTGAGTGATTTCCACAGTGTCTTTCGTGGACTTATTTCATCACAAATTATGTTTGGTTAGGTATGAGGCATATAGCTAGGGGTCCTCCGAACATCTTGTGGTAAAGCGAGTTGCGAATAAGGCAGTACCGTGAAGCTTTGCGGCAAAGTGCTTGAGCTGCTTTCCTGTCTTCAGGTAAGGTGCCATTCTGCAAAAAATTAAGAATTTCGTTTCTCCAGTCCCAGGTTAGGTTGTTGAAAGTTACCTCATTCCTGTCCTAGTCTATTATTGAATGAAATAGTTGAACGACAATTGTATTGTCTTTGTTCGTTACTTCCGTGACTGCTGCGAGGTTAGCTAATGCATCTGCTTCTGCATTTTCCTCTCTAGGTATTTGCATTACCTTCCATGTTTTGAATTGTCTCACGAGCTCTCGTGCTTTTTCAAGATACTGTTGCATTTTAGTCTCTCGAGCGATGTAAGTCCCCTGTATCTATTTTACTACCAGTTGGGAGTCCCTGTTGATCACAATTTGCTCGATTGAGAGCTCCCGTGCTAGTTCAAGCCCTGCAATAACAGCTTCGTACTCTGTGGGTGATATTAAGACTATGCCTAAGCCGACACCTTTTATATCTGAAGAACCATCGGTGAACAAGGTCCATAGGCCTGGATTAGCACCGTTAAAGAGTTGTAACTCTTTTTTACTTCATGTACAATGCTATTACTAAAGTCAGCAACAAAATCAGCTAGTATTTGAGACTTAATTGCAGTCCTAGGCTGATAGATTATTTCATGCTCACTTAATTCTATGGCCCACTTGGCTAATCTTCCTAACAATTCTTGTTTATGCAGAATATTTCTTAAAGGATATGAGGTCACTACGGTGATTAGGTGGCATTGAAAGTATGGTCGTAATTTTCTAGATGCCTTTATTAAAGCCAAGGCTAACTTTTCTAGATGTGGATATTTAGTCTCAACATCTAGCAAAGTTTTACTTACATAATAGATAGGTGATTGTTTACCCTTTTCTTCTCTTTCCAGTACTGCACTTACAACAATTTCTGAGATAGCCATGTGGATGTACAATCTTTCCCCTTCTTTTGGCTTTGAAAGCAATGGCGGTTTTGATAGATAAATCTTCAGAATTTTGAGGGCTTGCCGACATTCTTCAGCCCATTCGAACCGATTCTTCTTTTTGAGAACTGAGAAGAATTTAAAACTTTTTTCGGAAGATTTAAAAATAAACCTACCCAAAGTTGTTATTCTCCCTGTTAGTCTTTGAACTTCCTTTTTATTTGTTAAAATATCAGGTATTTCCTCTATAGCTTTAATTTGAGCAGGATTTACCTCTATTCCTCTGTTCGATACAAGGAAACCAAAAAATTTACCTGATTGCACTCAAAAAGCGCATTTCTCTGGATTTAGATTAGTATTATACATGCGTAAAATATCAAAAGCAGTAGAGAGATGCTGGAAATGTTCTTGTGCTTGTGTTGATTTTACCAACATATCATCAATATAGAGTTCCATCGTCTTTCCAAGATGTTCTTGGAACATTATAGTCACTAACCTTTGATAGGTGGCTCCAGCCATTTTTAAGCCAAAAGGCATAACTTTATAACAGTAAGTCCCCCTATTTGTGATGAAGGAAGTTTTTTCCTCATCTGAGGGATTCATTTTAATCTGATTATAACCAGAATATGCATCTAAGAAGCTCAATAATTCATGACCTGCTGTGGAATCAATCATTTGATCTATATATCGCAATGGGAATGAATCTTTGGGGCATGCTTTATTTAACGCAGTATAGTCTACGCATACTCTCCACTTTCCATTCTTTTTAGATACTACTACAGTGTTTTATAGCCAGTTAGGGTACGTTACCTCTCGTATCGAACCAATCTTCAAGAGTTTCTGTACCTCTTCGTCGATCAATTGGTTCTTGAATGGACCTTGCTTTCTTTTCTTCTGCTTAACAGGTACGAATGATAAATCTTCATTTAGTTTATGAGTCATCACTTCTGGTGGGATCCTTGTCATATCTGAGTGGGACCATGCAAAGCAGTCTGCGTTAGCCTTTAAATAATCAATTAACTTACCTCTCCGAGCGGGGCCTAGCCTTGTGCCTATATACACTTTCTGCTCAAGCTTTTGTTTAGATAATGGAACGGCTTCAATCTCCTCCGTAGTTTTTTTGATGTGCTCATCTTCCTCCGGTTCACGAATGACATCCGGTCCAGAATCTGCACCTGTGTGGTATAGTACACCTTCCGAGGTAACTTGATTCTCCTTCTCGTAAGTATTTTCTTTCGTACATGTTTGAGCAATAATACCTTCCGTACCTATTTGGGTAGTAATTTCTTCTATGCCTGTTTGGGTTGCGTTAACTTCTTAGGAGATTCCCTTACCTCGTAATTCTTCCACCTCTATTTTCTTGTTGTAGTGTACCACAGAGTTTATATTTCTTGCGGTCTGCTAATTGCCTTTGATTTGTAGAATCCCCCATTCAGAGTGGAATTTAATTACCTGATGCAACGTGGATGGTATTGCTTTCATGTCGTGGATACATGGCCTCTCCACGATCACGTTATAAGCCATGTCGGTGTCGATGACTTGGAACATAGTACTTTTTATCACCCCCTCAGCATAAGTGCTAAGCTCAATTTCTCCTTTTGTTATAACTGTAGAGTTATCAAACCCTGATATGGCTCGTGCCCTTGGGATTACTTGATACCCAAAAGAATTTCTTCCACGACTCTTAGCAAAATTATATTGACTGAACTGCCTGGATCAATCAATACCGTTTTTACGCTAGTGTAATGAATAAGTAAAGATATTACTAGAGCATCATTGTGCGGAAGCATTAATCCACCGATATCTGCATCATCAAAGGTTATATTGTCTTCTTCCATATTTTCACGAGCCCGTTTTCCATGTGTAATTGTGAACTTTGTGGTTGTTTTGTAGATCATTCCGTTTACTTCTTCACATCCGTGTATCACGTTGACGGTTCGTTTTGGAGAAGGAGGTTTTGGGGGCTCCTGCCTGTTCCTCATATATGCCTGTTTACCTTTATCACTAAACAATTATGTTAAATAGCCCTGTTTCAATAAATTTTCTACTTCACCTTGTAAAAACCTGCAATCCGCATATTTGTGCCCATGATCGTTGTGGAATTCACACCAGTGATCTGGGTTCCTTCTACTTGGATTTGACCGCATCTCTTTGGGCCAGTTAACCTTGTCTCCCATGTTCCTAAATATTGAGACAAGTTGAGTAGTACTTACATTAAAGGTATGATCCCCAATTTGAGTATTACCTCTAGGTCGTTCATCTCGATCTTTTATGGATCTAGACGAGGATGAGACTACGTCTCTTACTTGTGGTCTATAGTCCGACCTAGTGTTTTAGAACCTGGGGCGAATATCGCATACCAAGGGTCCTAAGTAAGGATCGTACCTGTTTTTACCTGATATTCTATCGAATTCAGGACGTCTGGGTCTGGAATGATCTTCATCTCTCGGACGAGCAATGATATCTTCTTCTATTCTGCGTTTAGTATTGTACTTGTTATATACATCTTTCCAAGTTGTAGCTGGGAACTCTCTTAGACTTTCCTTAAGTCATCTCATGGCTTTTGAGCTTTTATCATTTAGGTTGCTTGCAAATGCCATGTCTGCCCAATTATCAGGAACCCTGGGTAATTGCATTCTTTCTCATTGAAACCTGTCTACAAACTCATGGAGTAGTTCCGTGTCTCCTTGTTTTATTTTGAATATGTCTTCCATTCTCTTCTCAACTTTTTGTGCATCATAGTGTGCTTTTATAAATAAATCTGCAAGCTCAGCAAAAGAGTCAATAGAATTTTCATGGAGAAGAGAATACCAGGTTAGGGCCCCTTTGGTAAGTGTTTCCCCAAGTTTTTTGACAAGGACTGATTCAATATCTTGTTTTATTAAGTCGTTGCCTTTTACCCCTGTAGTAAGCAGTCACATGGTCACATGGGTCAGTTGTTCCATCATATTTGGGAACGTCATGCATTTTCAACTTCTTGGGTATAGGCAAGAGTGCCGCACTTGGCTTCCAAGGTTGTTGAGAATATCTATCAACATCAATGCCTTTGATGATAGGTGGTACTCCAGGAATTTGTTCGATGCGATCGTTCTGCTCTTTCATCTGTTTCTGCATGGGTAGCAGTAAATTTTATAATTCTTAGTTATTAGATATACATTGTCTCGTTTCGAGAGATTCATTAGGAGTATCTCCTCTTTCTGAGTTTGCCAACCCATCTTGAGGATTTTCCATGGTGATGGTGTTATTGGGGGGTGGCGTCGACGGTGTAGGTAACGCTGTCGGTAATCCTCTCGCAAATTCTTGCAAAGCTTGGCTCACATACTCTGCAATCATTTNAAGAATTAGACCCTTTGACTAAAGCTTATTTTTAGGATGAACAAGGGTTACTGATAATCAAGGAAATGGAGAAAAATGAATAACATATAATATTGCAGAAATAGAAAAGTGAAGTCAATTATATTCGAGAATCAGATGCCTTTACAAGCTGTATTCCCTTCCCTTATATAAGAGATTCATATAACGTATAACTCTTGTTATGGTTGCTCATTAATGACTAATTATGACATTAATGAGGCGTTACAAAGGATAACGACAATTGGGGTACAGTTACATACGTTCGAGTAATCAATTGTGGGTCTTTGAATCTGCTTGTGGCTTTGTCTAGATTCATTCTGACCGTGCCTCTCTCCTGTTTTGATCAAGTTGAGTTTCCCGTGGCTGATACGCTCGAGGGTTTTACTGAATCGTGTCTTTTTGTACCGTACCTCTTCAAAGAATCACATCCAACTGTCGCGTTTTCCTGTGTCTAGGTGACTGGTTGAGTTGTCAAAAAGCTAGCTTACGTGTGAAACTATTTTTTAACAATACAAACACAAGTATCACAACAATCCCTGACATAGCCCACCTTGTCACACCACGTGTGCAATATTAAAGTATATTCCCGCCTTGTTTCGCCACACGTGCATAACCATGTTCCCACCTTGTCACGCCACATGCGTAACACTCAATCTCTTATCCCGCCTTATCACGCCGCATGTGCAATATCAATAGTAAACACGTCACGGCAGAAACCTCGTGCAAATCCCCATATCAATAACCGCACGACAGAAATCTCGTGCATCACCACAACAGGTACAACAACAACAGTGGCAACAGTTCAACATATAATTAATACATCAACTCAAGAGCCTTCGACCAAAAGATAGGCAAAACTAGTTCACGGGAAATAAACGTAATAAGGAGAGCTAGGCATATTACGAATCACTCAACAAGGAAGGGAAATAACCTGTAACAGCCGCACCTAATTACAGGGGTGAACACGAGAAATCAACACAAATCCGATAACTCCATATAAGTCAAGTCACGAAGGTATAGAATATCTAAACTCCCTTTAAGGTTGAGCAGTTACGAGAATATTAAACAATTTCAACTTAAGGACAAGCAACAGAGAATAATCATAACATCATTTAAGACAAAAACAATTATAGGTTGAGATGAAGATAATTGCAAATTTGAGATACGCAGTTAAGAAGATATAGCATGACAGTAAAGGAAATAAACCCTTCAGATAACTCAATTAGGAGTCAAGGCAATAGGAGTAAATCCAAAAGTAAGAACTTTCACATTTAAAAAAATAAAGATGACACTAGAAATTAGGAAATTCAATCATGCTAAGGACACTTCATACTCGACGAATATAAGGATCTATGATTCCTAAAGGGTCAACTTTCCACAAATAAGTCCGAGCATGTTCTTGACAGCTCGCGTTCACGGACTACAATCAACATAGAAGACTCAAATCCTAAGTGGTAATTCCCCCACACAAGGTTAGGCAAAATACTTACCTCAACCGCTCAAACAAACTTGAAATCACGTTCTTTCCACGGGTATCCGACTCCCAATGGCCAAAATCTACTCAAATCAATAGAATTGTGTAAATAATACTACAAGAAACTAGTTTAACAAATAAATTCGAAGGTAAAACGCGAAATCAAGAAAATTACCCAAAAAGTTCCACGGGCCAGCGTCTCGGAATAGGGTAAAAATTATTTTTTTCGGACACCCATTCACCCACGAGTCTAAACATATGAAAATCTCTCAAGTCGGAGGTCAAAAACCCAATCAAAACTCAATAATTCGGTCTATGAAGTTTATCCCATTTTTACCCAAAATTTTCGAAAATAAATGTTGGATTTAAGATTGGAAACATGGAAATTGGTCTATAATGGATAGAAATCACTTACCCAAATTACCCAGGTGCAAAAGCTTCCAAAAATCGGCTCTCCCGAGCTCCCCAATTCGAAAATGGTGAAAATAACATTAACCCTCGGTTCTGCCCCTTTTCTGCCCAACAATTCCGTATCTGCGCCCCTGGGACCGCACCTGTGGACCTACCAAATTTCACAGATAACACATATAAATCATGTCGAACCAGTACCAGGCTTCGGAATCGTAATGCAGGCCCGATATCACAGGTTTCACCTCAAATTTCATTTTCAAAAACCTTTATATTTTCATAAAATAATTTTATTTAAAAATTCATTTCTCGGACCAAGGACCTCGGAATTCTATCCCGGGCATACGCTCAAGTCCCATATTCTCCTATGGACCCTCTAGGACCGTCAAATCATGGTTCCGGGTCCGTTTACCAAACACGTCGACTGAAGTCAACTTTATTTAAATTTCCAATACAAAATTTTCATTTTTATCAGCTTTTCACATAAAGGCTTCCCGATTACATGCCTGGGTTGTGCATACAAATCGAGGTGAGATAGAAGGAGGTTTACACGACCTCGGAAAATAGAATTAGATAGAATATACGAGATGACCCTTTTGGGTCATCACAGTTAAGGACTAGGACAAGCCATCATGGCGGTAACTCTACCTAGCAAACTGGATATCCCAAGAGCTAGGTTCAAAGAGATCAAACAAAGTTATGAATGACGGTTCAACATTGTCAAATAACTCAACCCATTCTCGTGATGAAGACAATGTTCAGAAATAAAGAGTAAAGCATTAAGGCTTTTTGATGAGTCAATAAAGCTTAAAGCTTTTTAATGATTTGCTATGTCTGGCAGGAAATGACCAGATAGTGTGTCTTTAGGATTACACGTTTAGGAATCACCTATGTGAGTGAGAAGTGTAAGCCGCTTCAAGGGGAATGAAAGTAAAGGCCCATTCTCTAAGCACTCATGAAATCAGGCGATGTTCATTGCTAAAACGAACACAACCGTGAGAACCATAGATGGTTAAGGATTTATTGTGTGACTTATGTTGTCTAGGTATACAACAAAGCTCAACGGTTCAAAGATATCAAATCTGCCGATTGACCGAGTATATCCGATATAAGTTCACTACAGAAAGTTCAAAGGGAAACCTACTTATCCAGATGCAATTAATTCTTGCATGTAAAACATACACACGTCCGTGCATTCCTTTATTTTATAGCCATTCCCCATTCATTGGGGGATTTTTGGTCTTTAAGCTTAGTGTAGTTTAACTTTAAGCTTAGTCTAGCTTAACTTTAAGCTTGGAGTAGCTTAAAGAGAGTGAATGGAAAATAGTGGGAAAATAAATGGAGGGAAGTGAAATTTTGAATTAGTTCACTTTGACCCTCATTGGAAGAAGGAAAAAAAATCTATGTGTATATATAGAGAAGCTCTTCTTCTAGATCTTAAAGAGTTGAGAAGAAGGCAAGCCTCGCGCCGTCATTGTCGTCGCTCGCTCGGCCCGACTCAGCTTCATCTCCGGCTTCGCTTCAGATTCGGATTTGGTCAATGATTGATTAATCTTTTTGGAAAAAATTCTTTTCAAATAATTTAATTAATTAATGGAAAAGTTTCAAATATGGAATGACCCGCGACCCAGTCTGGTCCGACCCGTTTTCTTTCCCGGATTATTTTAAATCCGTTTTTAAATTTCTCGCAATATTCATACCTGTTCAAAACAGCTATGCTGTTCTGAAAGGATTCACACATGTTCTAACAGCTATGGCTGTTCTGAAAGGTGGCAAAACCTTTTCAGAAACAGTACTAAATTGGCTATAAATATACCTTGAATCCCAGAATTTTTACATACTAAATTTTCTGATCTTCTTCTTCTTCTTCTGCACAAAAATATTCCAGTGTGTTTTACAACCATCATGTGGTTCGCTGATCACCGGAGTTTTTGATACCGATACGCTGGTCAGTTAAATCGTTCTATCCTGGGAGGATATATTCCAACACCTCGGGTATTTGAGGGGAATAATTTCCTTTAGGACACACTGTGTATTCAGTAGGCTCTGTTTATTCTTATACTATTTTCCAAAGAAAAGCTAAGGACGCCTGGACTAGCGCGCCCGCGCTCAGCACGCGCTAATGGTCGCGCTAGTCAGGTTTCACACGGTCATTGGTGAATTCCACTAGCGCGGCCGCACTATTCCCGTGCTAGAGCCCGCGCTAGTGAGGTTTCTCACTGTTTTTGTATTTTCAGAAAAAAATTATTGTTTTGTATTACAACAATACATATTACTAAGAAGAATGAGCATTACAACATATTTAAGAGGAAAAACGGATCATTCGTTCTTCTCGTCGTCATGTCTATTTGATATTCGTATTTCTAAAAACTGGAGAAACTGTGCAATTTGTTTTAGAAAAAAAATTAAAGAAAAAAGAAAAAAAAAAAAGTGGGGCGGGGCGGGTCCAAGGGGGGGNTGCTTACTGCTGGCTGGGTCGGATTAGCTCTTTCGTTACATTTCGATTGAACGCAGTAATTTTTGTCCGAACTTTGTATTTATATTAAAATCTATTGAATATGTAAACATTATTATGTAGCACCCAATGACTTAGAAAAACTAGAATTCCGAACCTATTATGATCTTCAAATGCTGACTCCGCCTCTGCACTTACCGGTGTAACTCTATCATCATCAATTCAAATGCATAGCCTATTCTTAACACATTCTACATTAGCAATTCAACTCTGAATTTTTTAGGTTTGACAAATTAACATTCTACGAGACTTGAAGTAGAGAATATTTGTTGGCATTTATAAATTTATAGTCGGATTTTAATCGGTAAGAGATTTGGATTATATTTTAGGTTTAATACATACTAGTTCAAATAAATATTTAAGAAAAAACTCAAATGAAGCCAATGTGCTGTTTACAACTAATACATCTCTATTTTAGATACTCAAAAGAGCAACTCAAGAGTCGTGTTCACATACTTACAAAACGTAGGCACTAAATGCATTACAAGTTCCTATAAGATTGCTCTTGAAAATCACGGCCAAACTCTGGTTTCGAATTGCATACATACCTCGGGTTTCATCATAATCATGTCATTTGTAGTTCAAGAGAATTGGTATTATGGAGTAGGACATAACGATTGTTGCAGATCCTAAAATGCTGTCCCAGTGTCGAATTGTAGAGATAGTGGCTATTATGGTTGAAAGAAAGACGTTTGAAATAAGGATTTGATTTCAGAGTTTGGGCGAGCGGAGTACGAAGTAGATCCTTGACCCTCGTTGGAGAGATTGGTATTCCTGTCCAGCAAATTGCCCCAGTTCACTGCCAAGATATAGTTTCATGTCGTACTATGTCTCATGCAGAGCTTGACGATGCTAAGAAAATTTGTTAGGAAATAAGACGCAATATGCCAAAAAAAATAATCTTATGAAAATAATATTTAGACGTCAAATTCATGAGAAATGCGAATTTATTAGGCAAACTTATAAAAATATAATTTTATAGTGATATATTTCATGATCGGCAAATCCATATGAAAATTTAACTTGTGAAAAATAACTGCATTTGGCATAGGCCACTGGTGTCGTATTTGCATCCGAACATTGTTGATACTTTATAATATCATTTTATTTGTAATAAGTATCTCCTATAATGGATNCCAAGGTAAAGCAAATTTAAGATCACTAGTATAATTACTTGAATTACAAGAAACACTTGAATAGTTTGAAAAATTAAACATTTAGGAAATTAGGTCGCGTTAAATATCTTCTTGCTTTCTAAAGTTTCCATATTTGTTCTCATAACTGACATTGTTAGTTTAGGAAACTCTCTCCTTATTCCTATAGGAAAACTTAATATTTCCTATATATAAGTAAATTTTGCTACTCACCTTTCATACGCAGAGCTTGGAGGAGGGATCAACCGTTTCATCTACGCGAACGCGAGCACTAACTCACGAACGCGAAGGCTAGGAGGGATCAGCCTTTCGGAACGCGTGGGGAACTCGCGCATGCAAATGCCATTTGGGCTGCTGCACATCACGAACACGGCAGGCCCTTCGCGAGCGCAAGGAAGGCCTGACGCCCAATGATTAAAACAGACCAAAAACGGGATTTCTCCAATTTTCATAAACCTTCCATTTGAGCTCAACTTATACACTTAAATATAACTTAAAAAATTACTTTACATAGATGCTATTATAATCTATTAAAATTAATTACCTAGTTAATAATTATATATAATAATTTTAATTAAAAAAAATAAATATTTATAGCTAATAATAATTTTTTTTATAGCTTATAATATTTAAAAATAAAAAAAACACTATTTTTTTTTAAATAGAGACCAAAGTTGGTCGCTATTTTTGGTCAGACGGTCAGGAATTATTTACAGACAAAAAATAACGGCCAACTTTGGTCGCTATTTCCTAAAAACAGAGACCAAAAACGGGTTTCCACCCCTTTTTTCATATTATCTCCCCAAAATTTCCCCAACCCTCTCTTTCCCTCCCCTCGCCTGACCCACTGCCTCGTCGCCGGACAGCTGCTCGCCGGACCACCCCCCCCTCTTCCTGCACCTTAAAAAACTAGGTTTGAATTATTTCTAGTATTTGTTTCAATTATTTGAACATTGTAGTTTATTGTTTCAATTAGTGTTTCAATTTGTTTGAACATTGTATTTTATTGAGGATTAGAGTTTAGGTCTTGTTTAATTAGTTTTGTTAATTAATTTTATTAACTAATTAGTTTAATTAGTGTTGAATTGAAATTTTAGGATATGAATTGAATCTTTAGGATATGAATTGAGCATTTAGGATATGAATTGAACTTTTAGGATATGAATTGAGCATTTAGGATATGAATGGAACTTTTAGGATATGAATTGGATTTTTAGTTTATGTATTTGAATTTTAGTTTATAAATTGAAATTTTAGGATATGAATTGGACTTTTAGTTTATAATTTGAAATTTTTGGATCTGAATTGAAATTAGGATATGAATTGAACCTTTCGGATATGAATTGAACTTTTTGGATACGAATTGAGCCTTTAGGATATGAATTGAACTTTTAGGATATGAATTGGATTTTTATTTTATGTATTTGAATTTTAGTTTATAAATTGAAATTTTAGGATATGAATTGAACTTTTAGGATATGAATTGGACTTTTAGTTTATGTATTTGAATTTTAGTTTATAAATTGAAATTTTTGGTTATAAATTGAACCTTTAGGATATGAATTGAGCCTTTAGGATATGAATTGAACTTTTAAGATATGAATTGAAATTTTACGATATGAATTGAACCTTTAGGATATGAATTGAGCCTTTAGGATATGAATTGAACTTTTAAGATATGAATTGAAATTTTACGATATGAATTGAACCTTTAGGATATGATTTGATCCTTTAGGATATGATTTGATCCTTTAGGATATGAATTGAACTTTTAGGATGCGAATTGGACTTTTAGTTTATGTATTTGAATTTTAGTTTATAAACTGAAATTTTTGTATACGAATTGAACTTTTAGGATATGAATTAAAATTTTAGGATATGAATTGAACCTTTAGGATATGAATTGGACTTTTAGTTTATGTATTGGAATTCTAGTTTATAAATTGAAATTTTAGGATATGAATTGAACATTTAATTTATGAATTGAACCTTTTTTATTATGAATTGAACCTTTTTTATAATAATTGAACCTTTTTTTATATGAATTTAAATTTTTGTGTATGAAGTGAAATTTTAGGATATGAATTGAAATTTTAGGATATGAGTTGAAACTTTAGGATATGAAATTAATTAACTAAAAAAGATTAATATATGAATTAACTAAATTAATTTGTTCTTATTTTATTTGTATAGATGGAACATCGTACTTGGATGTACAATAGGAATTATCCTAGTCGGCGGGGATTGTGGGAGGATTTTGTAGAAGGGGTTGATGACTTTATTAGACATGCAATGGAACTTCCACCATATCAAAGTGAAGGATTAATTAGGTGCCCTTGTGTTAGGTGCGACTGTATGAGGTTTGGAAAATCGGAGGAAGTTACACTTCATCTTTATAGGAAGGGGTTTGTAGCGAATTACTTTGTGTGGACTAATCATGTAGAGGTCGATGGTAGCAATGGGAGATATCATAACATGGTTGCGGGTGAAAGTAGTAAGTCGGTGAAGAATACAAATCGTGATTCTAGAATTCATGATATGGTTGCAGATGCTTTTGGGATGCAATTTGGGGGTGAGCCCAATGAAAATGTTGAACAAACTCCTAATGATGACACAAAACATTTTTTGAACCGTTAGAGGAAGTTAGTCATCCATTAAGGGAAGGAAGTCCGCATTCTGAGTTGTCTATTGCAGTTAGATTACTAAGTATAAAATCTGATTGGAATATTTCTCAAGCAGCCATGGACTCTTTCATTGACCTTATGAGTGAACTAGTTGACCCTGATATCAACTTACCTGGTGATTTCTATAAGGCAAAGAGATTGGTTTTTAAGTTAGGACTTTTGTCAATGCAATTGATTGCTGTGAAGATGGTTTCATGGTATATTATAATGATGATGCAACTTTAAACAGTTGTAAATTTTGCGACAAGCCTCGTTTCAAGAGGCTCTCCAGCGGGAATATGGTCTCTATCAAGGCGATGCATTATTTACCTCTTATACCTAGGTTAAAGAGGTTATATGCTTCGATGAGTTTTTCTTCTCATATGAGATGGCACTTTGAAAATAGAAGACCACCTGGTGTTATGTGCCATTCAGATGGAGAAGCTTGGAAGCACTTTGATAGGACATATCCAGATTTTGCTAGTGAACCAAGGAACATTCGATTAGGTCTGTGTGCAGATGGCTTCACGCCTTTTTTTGTACTTGCGACACAATATTCATATTGGCCTGTCTTTCTTACACCTTATAATCTACCACCCGAGTTGTGCATGACTAGTCCATATATATTCTTGAATTTTATTATCCCTGGTCCACATAATCCGAAAAGTTTGATTGATGTATATTTGCAACCTTTGATTGATGAGCTAAAACAATTGTGGTACGATGGTGTTGAAACATATGACATATCAACCAAGCAGAATTTCAATTTGCGTGCTAATTTAATGTGGACAATTAACGATTTTCCTGCGTATGGAATGTTGTCTGGGTGGATGACTGTTGGTAAGCTAGTTTGTCCTTACTGCATGGAAAATAGTAAAGTGTTCACTTTGAAGCATGGCCGAAAGCAATCATGGTTTGATTGAAAAATGCATTCAAAAAGAATAAAATGGAGTATGATTCTCCACCTCTGATGAGGAAATTTGGGAGAGGGTCCAGAACATCAGAAAAGTTACTGAAACTCCACCTTATAGATTCCCCGGATACGGCATTATTCATAATTTGACGAAACAAAGTATATTTTGGGAGTTGCCTTATTGGAAGGATAATCTTCTCCGTCATAACCTTGATGTCATGCATATTGAGAAGAATTATTTTGACAATTTATTCAACACAATGATGGATGTTAAAGGTAAGACAAAGGATAACTCGAAGGCTAGAATGGATTTACAAGAATTGCAGGTGGCCTGAATGATACTTGCAGACAGAAAACTTAGTTTTGTTAGTTTAATGTGTTAGTTCTATTGAACTTTATACTTTGTTGGTTTTAATGTTGGTTTTAATGTTGCTTTTAATGTTGTTGTTGTGTTATTGTTGTTGTTGTTGTTGCTTGTAATAGGAAATTTGGTATGCTGGCAGGTGGTGTAGCTGCCAAACAGGCAGTTTCTGCAAAAATTATACCCAGATTTGTCGCTTTTCTATATAAATTTTTTTTCCTGGGCAATAGCGACCAAGATTGGTCGCTAATTAACCCAGATTTCCTAAAAAGCGACCGACTTTGGTCGCTATTCTGTTAAAAACAAAAATTCTGGGAATTAGTGACCAATTTTGGTCGCTTATGTATAAAAAAAATTAAATTCTATAAATTAGCAACCAATTGTGGTCGCTCATATTTAAAAAAAAATTTAAAAAATTAAAAATAAGCGACCAACTTTGGTTGCTATATTCCAGATTTAAAAATATAGTATTTGGTTTACAGACCAAAGTTGGTCTCTATATTTTGAATAATAATAAATTAAAAAAAATGTAATTTAATTATAGAGACCAACTTTGGTCGCTAAATTTATATTATTAAAATATTAAAGCGACCTAAGTTGGTCGCTATATTGTATGCCCGGAATATTTGGTCCTTTTACCTCAGAGACCAAATAAGCGACCAACTTTGGTCCCTAATGTAAAGGGACCAACAAAATAGCGACCAAGCCCCGTTGGACGCATTTTGGTCGCTTTTCCACTGTTTAGCGACCATCTTTGGTCGCTTTTGGTGGTCGCTTTTTTCCGGATTTTTAGTAGTGATATGGGAACATACGTTGCACCAAAGACCACATAAGGATTTCTGAAGTCATAAACAATTTATTTTAGTTGATATACTATGCTTTGGTGGCTAATCTTTGGCAAGTTACTTAATGAGATGTATTGGATTCTTGCTGCAAAATCTATTGGTGCATGATTAGCTTATAGAATGCAATGTGAAATTAAAATGCAATTGTATTTTCGATAATCTTTAATTAGGAATGGCAATGAGGCGGGGCGGGACGG